>OMOT01087042.1:0-23367 GCA_900312575.1 Acanthochaenus luetkenii | reverse complement strand
AGAACTGACACTAGTATTGACACCAAGAACCTGGGGCCTCATTTACAGAAAGGTTCTAATGTACAAGTTTTGTGCTTATGTCCGAGTTCAAGCCAAAGTTGTGGTTTATGAAAAAATTGCATAAAAGTAATGGGTTATAATTAATTTTGTCAAGTTTGAATGCTAAGAAATGTTTTGTACTTTTTTTGTAAGCATAATCTTTGACATTATTTGTGGCAAGGCTGGCTATACCCTGTACACTAAAAGGCATTGAAACCCATTCAGATAAAAATATATATTTAAGTGTACTATTTATTGTGCAATTGCTTACAAAGAATTCAATTGACGGGCCTTGAGCAAGAAAGGCATTATCTGTGTAACTTATTTGGGACAACACACATTTGTTACTTTTCAACATAACATGAAAATACATTTTAACACAGCATATGTAGTTATTAACATATGTTGTGTTAAAAAGTTGCACAAATGTACAGTATGTTGTCCCAAAGAAGATGCACAGATGTGTTAAAATGACACATCCTTTTTAAGGGCGGTTTCACACCTGATAGTCCGCTTCTAGGTTTGCACCAGATGCAAGAACGATACATTGTTTAGTTTTTCAGCTGGTTCGTCCCCTTTCACACCTATTTGTTTGCTATGGTCAGAATCGGTTGGTGAAGCGAACCAAAATGCAGCTGCACAAGCCACGTGAGAACGTTCATGTCACTCATTGGTCAGATGTGTCTGGGGCGGGAGCAATAACGTAGTTCCTGAACTGCTCTCCAATTTGTCAGAATGTCCATTCGGGAAAACTCGAAAGAAACTCCGGGAAGTAGAGATTTAGCTATTCTTGTGTGTTGTCGAAAGTTGTGAGCTTATATATTCATCTGACGAAATCTCTATGAAGCACTGCACCTCCTCATGACTCCACGTTTGTCTGTGATTACTCGTCATGCTCGCATGTTATGAAATGCTTGTCTGCCTCATCCCATAATGCACAAAGTAGCTGGCTATGGGAGCTCGTCCTGTCCAAAAATGTGCAGTGCTTTCTGCAGTTGGGTCGGACCGATGCTGGATTACGGTCTCACCACAAACGTACCGCACCAGTTCGTTGGGAAGTGTACCAAGACCACCTCTCAACATGGTCTCTGTCCGCTTTCGGTGCGCACCCAAGTACGATTGCTGTGTTCTCACCTGCCCAAAAGAACCGCACCATGGGGGGTAAAAGCACTAGAATGCGATTCAAGCGTACTAAACTGAAAATGTTTAATCTTACAAGACATCTTGGGCTATGGTTGGATGAAAAGCTATCCTTTAAAGTGCATATTGGAAACCTTACAAAGCTTAAACTAAAACTTAAGTTTACCGTACAACAAACGATGCTTTTCTTTTGAGGCCAGAAAGTAACTTGTTCAAGCCACATTTCTGTCTGTAATTGACTATGGTGACATAATATATATATGCACATTGTTGCCTCTTCCCTTCTACAAAAGCTAGACGGTGTGTACCATGCTTCTCAGCGCTAGTGCCAAAGGGCTTACTCACCATTGTGTGCTGTATCAAATGGTGGGATGGACCTCTCTGTGCGTGCGGAGGAAATCACATATGTATGTTTTTATATATAAGGCCGTATATCTCTCTTACTTTGCCTCTAGCAGCTACCATACCAGGTCCACTAAATGGCTACTTCTAAAAACTCCAGAATACTCACTGAACTAGGAAAGACAGCCTTTTCTCATTTTGCACCTTGGGCATGGAATGGGCTACAAGACCATATCCACTTAGATACCCTGGTCTCCCTTGGTGTTTTTAAATATCTGTTACACAACTTTTTACAAGAAGAATGTCGCTGCTTTCTGTAGCCGGGGCCCCATTGCAAAACTACTGTGTCACCGTCAGTCATATACATTTGACTATCATGTAGGCTATTCTGTTTTTATGTTATATGTGATTTATTGTATATTGTATACATGCACTTTTATTATGTTCTTGTGATGTATCGCACATTTTTATTGCTGTTGTCTTGGCCAGGTCTCCCTTGTAAAAGAGATCTCCTATCTCAATGGGAGTTCCTGGTTAAATAAAGGTAAAATAAAAAACTAGGCTGGTGTGAAAGCGCCCTAAGAAAACAGCAAGAAAACATCCGGCTGTGCTGCTGGATGGAGCAGGTGTTCACTTCTCCTTTCCCCTGTGCACCTCTCTCCCCTCCTCATTTCTTCTCTTCTCCTGTCCTCATCTCACCTCACTTCTCCTCTCCTCCCTAATACTTCCTGTCTGTGAAATGGTGCAAGCAGTACAGCAGGTTTGAGTGTGTGAACAAGGCCCTTGGTCAGCCTAATCAAATAGGCCCTCATCACATGGCTCGCTATGATAATTAGCAGGGAACCTTTGCACTGGACTGTTTTCACTGTGTTTAACTGCATCATGGTAGGCTCACCAGTTCAGTGTCGTCTCATGGAAAACATATGATACCTGTCCCTAGTATGTCTTGCACTGTCCCTCTGCCCCGTATTTGAGGCCCTGTCATCCCTGTAGGGCCCAGTTTCAAGAACCGGTTCCAAACCGCTAGGGCTTCATGCAACTGGAGCCTTTTTACTTTCTTTTCCCTAATGTCACATCATAGGTTACACCATCCGTCAACAAAGCACGAGAGATTTGTTTTCATACTGGATCTTGGTTGACCATAGCAAACACCTCAAAGTTTGGCTGAGCGTCATGAAAAACAAATAATGATACTGCAAAATGTAACACTTGTAGCAAGAGTATTCCATGCAAGGGAGGTACCAGTGGCTAGTAGTTGTATGTTAACATCAACATCAGCCGCCTTGCTTAATTAGCCCGCTGGTTAGTTACATTATGTTACATTACATTACGACATTTAGCAGACGCTTTTATCCAAAGCGACTTATATACATACTACAGACAATTTACTGATTATAGCTTAAATATTCTAAGAATAAAGTTTGGTTTTCTTCATGAAATATTTTATGTTTTTCATCACAGCATTTTCCTCCAAGAAAGGAGGAAAATCACTACATTCGCTAAGCAGAATAAAATTCAAATGATCCCCAACTTTACTTGAACCATGGGTGTCAAATTCCTGTACTTTAATTTTCCTTCTGTTTGCTCTTTGAACCCCTGCACGTTGCCAAAATGCTGCCATCAACTATGATACTTATTCCAGATGCTGTGTAGCCAATATTTTCCTAAGCAGTTGAAGATTTTCATCAAACTGATGATAATGTTTGCTATGGAGCTTTGGAACACAGATTCTGAACGTGAATCATGTCTTCTTTTGCGCAATGAACTAGTTTGGTCTCTCTGTGCCTCCTATCACTGTCTGTATATGGGTCACCCCTAGCAGGTTATTAGTCAGGACAACCAAAATATTGTACTGTGCCTGTTTACTGCAAGTCAGTGTTTCTAAACTGGGCTTATCCTGCTGTCCCGCATCTCCCTGTCTGGCCTGGCTCGGTACAGAGCAGCACTGCCAGGATGACGGGGTGTCCCACTATGTCCTGACCCACTTACAGCCAGGTATAGTTAAGGCTGTTGCAGCCCAATTCGGTAGATCCCAGGCTTTACCCTATTGTTTTAATCCAACTGTAAGTCCCTGGCTTGTCCATCACTCATATCTCCAAATGGTCTCACTTCCCAAGGTGTTTACTATCCCCTTATACAACCGGAAGGCTCACCTACAGGTTGACCTACATATCAACCTGGATGATGGAATTGGGTTTAAGAACAACATGGCAACCCAAGCTGTTGATTTTTATAAAATGTGTCTGTCATTAAATTATTTCAGTCTTACTCTTTCATGGTAATGTGGTCCGTTGAAAAAAGAGAGCACAGACAACTACAATGACACTACTTTTACATTCTAATCACACTCTGTTCATCAGTGGAGGTTTTGTACCAACTAGGAAATTGAGTATGTCTATCCCCAATGATATGTTTGCTGATTTAGCTGCTTTATGCACTCTTTTCTTACCTTTTCCCAGAATTGTGCCTGTCTGTTTTGATTCAGCGAGTCTGCCCCCACTCTTCTGAATGAGTCTGTCAGAGCTTTGCCTGCAGTGTCTAATTCATTCATTCTGGTGGATACTGTTTGCCAAAAAACATTAAAGAATTATGGCTTGCCTTGGCAGAGGGGCTTATCTTCCCACATGCTGCTTGAAACGGCACTGATAAAAGATTGTACCACCACCACGTGACTCTGGGAGCCAGTGTGAAAATCACAAGGATACTCTCACACTCCTTCCTGCTGCAAGGTCGAGGTGCTGACCCAACAACTCCCCTCCCCCACTTCGCTTCGCTCTGCTGGCCTTGTAGACACACGCACGCATACAAATGGACAGATGAATTTGTGCACACATACTCTTACACAATGACCCATAGCGTATTTTGTACCCACATGCACGCTATAGCGTAGCAGTGGATAGTGATGCACATCTACGTAGGAGCTGATAGTGACATTAATGGGAACGTCTACAGTATATGTGTCACAGTGTGTGTCTGTGTATGCATGCTGTCATGTTTTCTTGTATGCCTGCACATATTCTTTTGTTTATTTGTGTTGTATTTTGGCCCAGATGAAAGTGTAGCAAGACTAGTCTAGCCTGGTTTCCAGCATGAAAAATGTTTATCGGAAAACAATGTTTTCCCAAAAATGTGAACCAAATGGAGAATAAAACGATCTGCGGACAGCCTCTCCCACCTCCGCCAGATGCCATCGGCCATCGGATATGTTTGATTGGGTGATGTGACGATGTGTAAATATTGGATATTGAACAACACTACCCATGACACTTATTTATCACAGAGTAGTATGCTAGTATGTGTAATTCAGTTTCTCTTCCCCTCAGCCTTGTGCGCATTCTCAGACACACCCCAACTGACACACAGAGCATCCCATTAATCCTTGATGACAGTGATCACTATATCACCATTGCCCAGCACCCTCTTCTCCCCCAGGCTGTCCTGAGGTTCACTGCTCCTGACACAACCTTGCCTGGAATAGATGAGGTGCTCAATGAAGCCACTGTGGTATTTACCAAAACCAGTCAATAGAGGTTCAGCTTAGTTCAAAGAAATAATTGAGTGATATAATGGCTGTGGCAGAACAGGGAATTAGTATGCTTTACCAGCATCTCTCCTTCCTTACTGTAAAGGAGGATATCAGTTATGCTGCACAGTTTCCTGTAACTCATTGCTCATGTAGAGTTCTCATAGAAGTAGTAAATGCTGTTGTGTGGTCCTGGGCAGAGCATGACACTGCCATGGTTATGGCAAAAATGATAACCTTGATTATTTTGCTAGATATTGTGATCACAAATTATTTGTCTTGATGATCTGTGGAACCCCGTTAGTTGGGCGGGCCGCCTCTAAGGCAATGGTAGGGGAAACACTGCACTCTGAAAGGCGTATGTGACGTGTTCACCCAGTGTACAGTGAGACTTATTAGAGACATTGGGCTCATGTCCGGAGTCCAAATGTCAGTTGTGAAGCTCATGGATGCAGTGGCGTGGATTCACTTTTATTCCCGTGGGTTATTTTCGTATCAAAGGGGGCCCCTGTTTAACCTCAGTCAATCGAAAAAATATTTAAATAATATTGATTACAATATTTATTTATCTTAATTTGTACCCTAACATATAGCTAGCAGTGCAAATAAATGTAGTCATTTAGGGAAACGTTTTAGCCTACTTACCAATACGTAGAGTGCAGCTCTATG
Source organism: Acanthochaenus luetkenii (assembly GCA_900312575.1). NCBI lineage: Eukaryota > Metazoa > Chordata > Actinopteri > Beryciformes > Stephanoberycidae > Acanthochaenus > Acanthochaenus luetkenii. The sequence continues at coordinate 17,654 of OMOT01087042.1, read as the reverse complement.
CAATGCCAGATTTGACACACATCTCACTCATTGAAGAGCGCAGGTATATCTTAATTAGTTTAAGATCACTTAAAGTGCGCTCCGCCTGTGCACTGCTTATAGTAATAGTGAGATAAATCTGATATAAAGTTGAGATGTTAGGAAAAGCTCGGTACATGTCATTGGCGATGAGTAAAAACACAATTTGGCCTGTAGAAAACACTCCTTCTGGGAATAGGCCTTTGTAAATGTCTCTGAACGAGCGATACTCGTCAACACAATATGTGTCCAGGTCCTCTGAATAGAACTGTGCCGGATCATTCATCTTCTCGATTGAATTTGGATTTTAAAAAAGTGCCTTTCATTATGGACCTGAATTTGACTTGTCTTGTTGCAAAAGTCTGTGAAATGTGTCACAAACTGTTGGTCAAATATGTCCAGGATATAATAGAATATACATTTCTTAAATATATTATAATTTGTTCCCCTCCGGAGGCGGGGGGGGGCGCTTGCGGTGTAACATCCTGTTTATGGGTTCACATTGCCCAAGCACCATAGGCAAATTTCGCCACAGCATGGATGTAACAGCTCTTAACCGCACCGGTAACTGTGATGACACACTGTTGTATAGTTCCAGTAAAGCAGTCTCCGATATATATTTCTTAGGTGGCAAACTATACCATGGCTCTAGGTGTTCCAACAGGCTGCGAAATCCAACATTTTCCACAACGGAGAGAAATTGATCATCAAGTACGACGAAATTGAGCAACTTCTCTGTAATCTCTTTAGCCTTCACGCTGTCTGTCGGAAGCTTATCATACTTCTGGGCCCTCATTTATCAAGCATGCATACGCACAGATTTGTGCGTACTCCAGTCGTACAATCACTTCTACGCAAAGTGTGGAATTTATCAATTTGTACTTGTACTTAAATTTAAGCACAGTTGGTAGAATGGGGAAACTACAAATGGAAAGCATTGTAGCGAGTGAATGCAACCACATGAATCAAACAATTTCGACATCTACGATGTATATGTATTTTTAATTAATTAAGTCTACTTAGAAACAGCCATGTAGCGCTGGCTAATTGGTGTGAACATCTATAAAAGACAGATCTGTGACAGGTGTTTCTAAATTAATGTAACATGGCTCATCTCTCAGTACTGAAGATTTGTCACACCGTGCGCTCCGAGCGCATCTTCAGAGACTCTGAACTATCTGCTGAAACCACAGAGTGGCTTGTAAGTAGATACCGCTCGCCAAAACATAGTTTGCTTGAGTTATGACCTGATTTGGTTCCTATGTTGGAGCGACAAATTAACCACACCAAAGCCATTCCTGCGCACATCCACGTCCTGTCCACCCTGAGGGTTTTGGGCACCGGCACGTTCCAGCGTGAGATTGGAGATAGATCAGGCTTTTCCCAACCCTCAGTGAGCAGTGCAGCAGTGTTGGATGCCATAATTTATCTGAGCCTGAACTACATCTAGGTCCCTTACACTATTCCACAACAAGCTGAGATCCAGCGGGAATTTCATTTAATTACATTACAGCATTTAGCAGGCGCTTTTATCCAAAGCGCTTTACACACATATACCATAGCACATATACATACTACAACATATACTAATAACATCATATACCATACTACACACAAACTCGTGTCTTTGGACTGTTGGAGGAAATCCACCGCAATTTCACGGCATCGCTGGATGTTACAATATAACGGGTGCAACAGACTGAACCCACTTAGCAATAAAAACACGTCACACAATGACTTTCATTGTGTCAACAGAAAGGGGCTTCATTCAGTGATGTAGTATAAAATAAAAAGGACCAACAGCCTGAACAAAACTCAATCAGGTCCGCCACTATTTCTGTTAGTTTCTTTTCTTCGCTATCTCTGTCATTATTCCAGTGAGAAGAAAAAAACGTAGTCACCTGGCTTTTGAGGGGATGTTTTGTAACCATATATGGTTTAATCGGGGGCTTTTCAGTATGCAAAGACCAAAATGTGCACGAGCACGCTGGTTTAGACTGTGGGATTTATCAACGTTGATTACTTACTGATGTGCTTACGACCTGTCTACGGCTGTTTGATAAATAGCGATTTTTTTACTTAGACGGGTTCTCAATTTTGTTCGTAGGACAACATTTAGAACGTTCTCTATGCACTGTTGATGAATGAGGGCCCTGGAATGCTTCAGTGAGCGTCTGCTTTGTCTTTTTGTTTTGTGGCTTGCAACTCCTTGTATTCTTCACATGATGCTTTTGTAGATGCGTCATTAAATGTGTTGTGTTGTATGCTGCAGGATGACTTCCATCCCTCAAAATCTTGACTTTACATACATTACACGTTGCTCTGTCGCTTTTCAGCATGTCGAGACTAAAATATCTCCAAACTAAGAACATGTTTGTGTTGATGGCTTCCTATTAGCCAAATCGCAGACTAACGGTCCACCTCCTCAGCGCAAGCTCTGTCTCTCTGTCTAACTCAGAGACTGGTGTATGGAATCTGGATCAGTACGTGGATCGGGGATGTCAGGACAATATCCGATAGGGGAATTACGCTAGTTTCAGCATGGCCATTGAGATGGTGGAGCAATAATTTGTTACAAAAAGGTTCCATCGACCTCCATTATAAAACATAAATTACATGATGTACTTTTTCTCCTCTTCATTCTGATGCTGCAGCACAAAGTAGTTCTGTACTGCTTGATTTGCAAAATAAAGCAACAGCCACCAAAAAACTACTTTTGTTACAGGGGCCATATTACTTGCAACCAAAAGCACTTGAATGCGCTGTATGTATTTACAACTTTTAAACTGGGAGCACATGAAGGCAGCATCAGTTACTGCTAGCCAAATAATTTGGGAGAAGCACTCTATGAAGAGAAAAAAGAAGCAAATGCTGGCAAGAAGTAATGGATGATGTAACGGTTAACGTGGCAACGGATGGTTCCTATCAAAATGGATGGAAATTAAATTTCAGTAGATTGCCAAAAGTGGTTGTCACACTATGTAATGCCCATCCGCTAATATTTTTCGGAGACTGCTATCCCACAGCTGTAATCGCAATGCTGTGAGAAAATAGCAGGCCAGCTTAAAGATGTACAATGTGTTGTCATACTTCAAAGCCCTATTTGAGTCTGATTATTCATTTTATTCATGACCGTTTGAAACCAGAATTCACTAGAAAATGAAAATATCTGAACATATTGTGGTTATATTTTTTCCATATGCCACCCCTGAACTATGGCACTATTTGGTTGAAATCAGGAAGGAAGTACTGAGCAAACAAACAAACTTTTTCATTTGAAGAACATGACTTATTTGATAAGATTGTATCCCACAGCACTGATGATTGTGGTATCTTAAGAAGACTGCAGAGGAAAAGCAGAGCGTTATGGAGTCACTGGAGAGAATGCTCTGGCAGGATTCAGTCTTGGGCCAGCAGGGGTGCATTTGGTTCCTGACAAGAGGGTTTTATCCACTACACCAACACGGTACAGCATTTCCTGTTTATACTGTGATGAGTTTGTGATGCCTGACAGATGGGCTTCCTACTGCTTTCTATTCCCTGATGCACACATACAGCTAGTGATGCATGCATCCAGTTCAGCATAGGGCATGCACACACATCTGTATATTTGTGCAGTGGCCGATTGTCCCCCCCCCCATTGTAATTTTGCCATTACAATGCACACTGTAATAGTGAGATCATTGGAAGAAGAGAAGTGGGTGGCGTGGCATGCAGAGACCAAAGGCTCTATTGTTGCATCTGCTCAATCAGGAGCTTGTTCTCTCCCCTACCTCAGATCTAGCCTATACCTAGGCCTAGATGCTATCAGAGCAGATGGGAGGACAAATTATGGAATCCACAAGTGGGTTGCACATATCCCACACCAGCTAGTAACAATGTGGAAACCCGTGGTTGACCAGAAATTGGTTCTGCAAAAATAGGCAGGCGAGTGTTGTCAGCATCAGAAATATAGTTGGTTTGTTGCTCTCTGGATTTGCATCAGTTTTCACCCTGCCTACCTTTTGCTATTCCCATCATTACCGATAATTACCCATGAAGCCTTTTTTGCATAACGCTCTCCTTCCTCTGGAGCTCTCTTCCTGTACACTTGACTCAAATCCATCTAAACAAAGGCTGGCTTTAATCTGTAATCATGCTCTGTATGTTACACTTTCTTTATCAGGGGTGCAAGAGTTCCGTATACATACGGATTTCAGTCAAAAATATATTATTAGTTTTTCCGTTTTGTATCTAAACAAATTTTGTCTTTTTTTCTCGATTTGTCAGTTGACTCTGCCACCGCATTTCTGCTTTGTATCGGGGATGTAACACGGTCGGTCATTGACGCATGTTCCAGCTTTCCTTCTCTAAAATAAGTAAAATAAATCAACGGTAAGGCAATTTTACTTACTGTGTGTTAATTTAGTCAACGCAATGAATGACACAAAATGCTTGTTGACGAATTCAGTCAACGCAGTGTCTGAAATTAACATCCGCCAAGCTCCACATGTGGGTCGATTTTTCATTTAGCCTGTATGTTTTTGAAGTCCCCCGACACTTTGGCAGGTGACTTCTTGCTTGTGGCGAAATGAAACATGTCTATATATTAATTGTGTGTTAATTATAAATCGATACAGCTCTTTATATACGTTCACAAGTGAATTACACGCTTCAGAGACGCGAGCCGGTGCGGCACAAATAGACGCGGAGCGGAGAGCCGGTCGGACAGGTTATTATTTTGTTGCATTTCGTTACCTCGTTTAGATCTGGCTCCGAACGGGATACCGTCTGTTCATTAACATATGCGGTTTGGCTCGTAACTGGTAACATCTAACTGCATCTATTATCCGGTGCTTTTCTGGATATCAGGAGTCAAAAGACGTTTCTCTCTTGAGGCAGGACATTTATTTCCTCTGTGACAGTTAAAGAACAGAGTCCACCAATAATATAAGGAAAGTGAAAAGCATGGTACATTTCACTGGGCTGGCTGGCTTCTTCTGCTCTACCGACTAGCGATGGGCGGGTCGCTACTGCAGTATTGATATATCGATAATCACATACTACTAATTTGTTATCGATTACCTTTAAAAAGTATCGATATCAAAGGTATTTTTCATCCAAAACGTGGTTGAACAAGTGAAGACCATGTTGTGTGTCTGTTTGAGAGGAGCTAACACTACAGCCCGGGTAAGATATATGCTAACACTGCTAGGTAAGATATATGCTAACACTGCTAGTTTACTACCATTACCATGTTAGCAGTAGCCTGTTTAGCCAAAGTGTCTCTCCCATGTCTTCTCTGCACTTAACATTTAACATTCCGGACAATTTCATCAACTGAAATGTTATTATTTTCGTCAAATATATGCCATTTTAGAAAGGGAGTCATTAACTAAAATTTATCAATATGATGTCTAAAATCTGACTCAATTTAAAGGACATTTTCATCAAAAGACTAAGATTATGTCTAAATCAAAGAATGGTGTCAAAATTAACACTGGTGCGCTTATTTATCTTTTTTCAAGTGAAGAAGATAATAAAAGGTGAATGCAATCCAGCGTTCAACCATTAATGTTATTTTAAGTACTTTCCACACCTCTCAGCCCCGCATGAAAACGTACTGTATGTATCAAAAGTATTTTGGCCTTACTATATACACTCTGAGTAAACAATTAAAGGAGCTCATTAGGATTGTATTTATAATCTACTATATTTAAATAACCCCTGAATTATAGTTGTAAGTATTTGCCACTATCTGGTATATTTTTAACTGCTAATTAAGAACTCTATAATAGCCAGATTCTAATTTAGGCCTACACTTTGATTTATTGCACATGTGGGATGCAAACACAAGCTTCGCCGCACAACCTGGACACCAGTAAGAAAGTTCAGTCAAAAATGTTTTTCTCACCAGCACCCATGGTTTATGTTTTGTGTTACTCTGTCACTTCAGTTTCATGGTTTGTTAGGTTTGTAAAATGTCTTCAAGTACGCCAAACACACTATGTTAAGCACTATACACGTTATTATTTTTGTATTTTTATTACTACTATACTGACCTATGTAATTGTATCCACAGTATCCCTGTAGCGTTGCAGTCTAAAGCTGTATAACTGGTTGGCCCAGCTATAGAGAACAGGGACATGGAGGCCCTCGGTTCATTACAGGATATTATCCCAAGGGAGCGGTTTCACCTACTTAAGCTCACATGAACTGTCCCCTATTCAAATGCTCAGTCAGTACACATAAGCTCATTCAAGAGGGGACATGAGGTATAATGAAACCGGTCTTGCACACATTGAAGCCTAGAATGGCCCGCCACCATCGTTTGGTCCCCGGCTTTCTTTTAAACATTGTTTTTACGGTAATTCTACTTTGAGACACAATACATCAGAGACTGACCAGAAAGATGCAGCAAGGATTATATACACAGCATAGGTGCAAGTTTGAGAAGGACTCAAATTGTCAGTGTCACAAGCACATCATTTGTGGCCTTATTCTGTTTATACAGGGTGTCGGAGCCCTGCAATTCAAAGGGACAAGTAACCAAGCTTGATTTTACATTACAGGCTTTTACCTGATGCTCCTAGCCTGAGTGCAGCAGTAGAAAAAGCCTTAATTCCTATCATTACAAGCAACCAATAGTTAGAGATGCACAGGTCAGCACTGGCATCCCTGCTGGTGCCAATTATACCTGAGGAGCCCAACAATGATGACCAGGAGTGGAACGCTATAATCTTTTCTCAAATGTTCTTTACCTTGACCACCAGACAGCATCCCAACATCCTCTCTTCCAGCAAGACCAGCAGCGTTGAACATAACCAATCAAACCAAGTCAATCCAATCAATTATTGGCACACCCATGCCCTGTGGCTTTCCCTAAAACACTACAAGTATGTGCACAGGCCAATGTTCGATCTCAACCCTGTAATGACGCGCCTAACGGATCAAAGCCCAGGATTGTCTGTGGCTTAATGATTTTTGCCACAGAACATAGGCTAAACGATATCACATCACTGCCTGCAGACTGACTCAAAGACGGTCTTTGTTGGTGTCTGACGTCAACGGTAGTGTATTGTTATGCAATTTGTATTTGCTCTATTAAGAGGTAACATCCTGGACCAGCTTTAGAAAATGTCCCGCAGTATTCCCAATAATGTAGCCTCTTGTTGGTTGACTGTTGACAATGGGCTTCATTTATCAGTGAGACGGCGTGTGTAAAACACTGTTTTATGCTGAAATGTTGGGTGGAAAACTTGTGCAACTTTAAGGTAATTACTAGAGCTTAAAGCAAAGACACACTGGTGTGAAAATGTATGCCAAATGTTAGAGCGCAGTGGTATTCGTATCAAAAATGCTCACATTTGATAGTATTGGTTTATAAAACTCAGTGTTTTTTCTCTCAGGAAAAACAGCCAGAACGTCCTATGTGTCACAACACCTATGCTTTGGTGTTTTGTTTTGGCATTGCCTTGCCACTACGCTGTCCTCATCAAGTATCTCAATCTTAAAAGTGCCCCCGTCTAAAATGTTCCATTTCCCCAGCCGCTAGAAAAGCCAGCCGATTAAAATAGCAGGGATTGACCTCTGGTCGGCTGCCGGCGCTGTTACACAATCCGTTACATAGTCTATCTGGAGACGAGACGCTGCTGCTGACCCAACTTGGAAATGTTCTCTGGTCTTACCCACAACAGATTATGACCCTCATGCCATTTTCAGCATTGGCTGTATGAACAGGTGCCATAATCTAAGCTACAGTGTGATTAAAACACACCCAAGATGTGGAACTAAAGATACTCCAAGCCTTCCATAGTCTAATGGCCAGAGGATAATGGTCCTGTCTAACCAGAACCTATTTTGTCTTCGGCTATGTAACTGTAGTTCATGTGAAGGCTGTACAAAACTAAGTGCACCAGTACATTTACCATCAAGTCAGTTCTTGTATAATCGGTCTTTTGCAACTAGCGGCTCCCCCTACCACTTATGAATCCCATTTTTAAAAGCTGTAAATTAATTGAAGCATTGCATCAGAGCGGTTGCTAAATTACATCTTTGCCTGTGGGTGAGGGTGTGTATGTGTTTCATATTTTTCATCCTATTAAGCATTAACTATCTCATAATACTATTTTGCAGTGCACTCCCTACCTGCAGGATGGTGTCACAAAATGCAGATTTGTATTGTTTATTGCTTTTGAGTATGTTTAACTCATTGAATTGTTGGAAGAGGCTTAGAGTCTGCAAATATTCATAATTTGTCATGAAAGGATTTATACAAGCTAATACAGTTGTTGTATACTAGCAATGTATTTATTTATATTCCATAAATAATCCTGTGTAGGCCCAAGCTTGTTTTTTTTTTTCATGCCACAGCGTTAAAAAGCCAGATATTGGCTGGGCTGCCTGACAGTACTATTGGTGTTATCTTGCCCTGTAGTATTACATGCACTGTACATGCACCATGCAGCACTTTATTGTCTTTAAATGGTTTGTGTATCCCTGGATCGTTTTTCCTTGCACTAAATTTCCTGAATATCTCTTCCTGAGTAAAAGAGGCCTTATTCTTCCATACCCATAACCATCTCTGCATTGCAGCTTGTCCAGAGGGAAATATTTTCTCTTTGCAGGAAGGGATTAAGTAACCATGTATTGTTTTGATATTTTCTCTCATGCGCCTCTGGAAAGCACATAACATCTCCGGAGGAATTCCAGGAACCGTTACTCACAAATTGGCCAGTTGAGGTGTGTCTGAATGTATCCTGTCACCATAGAGACTGGACGATGTCCACACACTCCTTTTTACACACGCACACTTGTTGCAGCTAGCCTGGAAACTAGGCTACCTGATTTCCTTTTTCTTTTTTCTCTCTATGATAAGGCGCTCCAGGGAAAGGTTGAGTCAGGGGACAATCAATATTTGCTGTGGTGGAGTTTGGGTAGCGTGTCTGTTTGGGTTGACGTGTCTACATTGCCTGCTCCGTATCCAAGAGGGTCACTACAGGGCAGGGTGTATGTAACACTGATTTTTTTTTTCTTCCTCAATACACAGGGTCTGATGTAGAAACCTGGTTTGGACTTTGGTGGGAATTGTAGGCGTCTACCATGACAGATATTTAATTGATTTATGCCCATGACACTTGGAAGAAGATGTAATATAATGTAGGATTCACTATGTAGCGCTAGATTCAATAGGTAGGCTTGTGCAAGTCCAAGGATTATGTCAGCATTCCATCACCCCACTTATCAGTACAGTTCCTGTCATTAATTGCAGGGAAGAGGATAAATTAAAGAAGTGTCCTCATGGAATACTTTTAAAGTGCGACACACTTCCATGCTATTTGCCAACGTTATATTGTAGATCGTTATAGATCAAATGGCGGTCTTGATAAATCCCAGACAACCTAAATATTGGCCCACTCATTCATAGAGTATTTGCCTATAGCTGTGTGTATTGTGAGTCACGCATGCAGAACACCTCTTCAAAACCTGATTCGTGACTGAAGGAGGTTAGATCCTGTTAGGGGTGAGACTTCCTGGATGGACTGTAGCTCTGAGGCTTTTCACCTGCAAACAGGGTCTGAAATTAACATCTGCCAGGCTTGGGTCGGTGTAAGAATTTTAAAACCGTTTTGATATGTGGCCAAACAGCTGCTTACACGGTAATATTGACTTCTCACCACAAGATGGCGCACGCTCACATGATTCCACTACCTACAATGAGAGTCACGTGGAACCACGGCTGTTTCGGCACAGACAAACACTGAAGACAACTGAGGTGACACACATTGGTTTTCATTCCTCAACACAACAAACATTCAATCATTCTTTGAAAAAGTTTACCATGTTAAATGCAACAGCAATACACAAACAACATGACCGCTAAAACGAACTGATTATAATCAATAGGCATCAATAGTAAAATTAATTAAATAGGCATACATGTGTCTCAGTACTCACACTTGGTGTAATCAGAATATAAAATACTATTTAAAGCCTGCGTTTCTTGGCCAGAAACACAAGCATGTCCACTTTGTCTGGCTTCAGAAGAGACCTTTGGGGCGAAACAATATTCCCTGCTGTACTGACCAGTCTTTCTGACGGAGTGGAAAAGTGTCATTGATTTTCCACCAGTCTAACAGGTCGGCTTCTGCCTCAATATCAGTCTCCTGTTCGTAAATTTCCATTCCCGCAGCAACTTTCATGGCAGTGGCACCTGTTGCTCTCTTCTTCCCAAGGAGGTTTTATTTTTAGGGGGAGGCTGAGCAGCTTCCTTCTCCTTTCCTCTCTAAATGCTGGTGTTGGCTTTGTGAGGATGACTGCTTGCTCCTAGACTTTGCAAAAAACAACTACACGGCGTCTCCCTCTGCCCCTCCCCTGACAAGCTTTAATTTAAACTTGATCCCTTGGTCCCAACCTGCGTTTCTGACCAACACTGCACATGTAGCACATTGCGCGCATAAACTGTGCTCAGTTTATGTAAGAAAATAAGTTTATCACGTTGCATAGTAATTTAGCGGCGGTACAGGTATTAGAATTAGTTTTTACTAAATTGCAGACAATCTCATAATAACAAATGCCGGTAGAGTCGGTGTGTATGAAATGAAACCGGTGTGAGGTCGTAGACCGGATGACACGGGTAAAACCGGAAACTGACCCAACCCAAGCAGCAAATGCCAGTACAAATAGTCTTTGGCTGATAAATCTGGTCACCTGCCCCACTGGCCAGTAATGTTTTGAGACTATAACTGTTTATTATGCCTCGGTTATATACAGTCTTTGGTGCTTGCCTGTTTTCAAATGTTGTCCTTGCCGGCTCAAAAAAAAAAAAATCACTGCCTGCAAGCATCACTTCATAGACACAAACACAGTGTAGTTTTTGATTTGATTCAGAGGTACATGTGACAAAATCAGCACGAGGTAGTAGTGTAGGTTTGTCAGTAGGCATACATGTTCAAGTTGGTAGCCCACCCTCTTTGACTCATGCAAATCAGTTTGACATATTTGTCCCTCATTATCATTAACCTACATTATGGGCAGGGCAGGTCAAGTGTAGTGTAAGCCACTTCTAGTTAAATAGCATTTCACTGGAGCCTAGCAGCAAGCCATTCTGTGTCCCTGTGAAGAATAGCCTGGTATCATGACCTTCAAGCTTCCTGTTTTCATCCTACTTTAACAGCCAAGCTATTTTCACAACGGGCGGCTAACCTTTGCATTATTTGTTGGTTTTGTCAAATCTGTTTCTTCATGAAGCAAAGCAAGACTATGATTCAGTTTTTACCTCTTAATGGTTTGTACTGTGCTGTCCAGTGTAAACGAAATGTTCTGTTTTTGTATGTAGGCCTAGTGTTTTGTGTTGAGTTGTCGTTGTTTGCAGTGAAAGGTGCTTGTTTTTTTTGGACGGCACGTGACATTTGCGGTTGAGTTTGTTGTTGTTTTAATGGGTGAAACTGATTTGTACAGTCAGTGCTGTATTGCTGACTGCAGTACAAAGCTGGTACCCTGTGTTCTAGAGCATCAGTGCTGAAAAACAAAGCTCAGCATTCTATCAGTGGACAGTGGGCAGACCAGGGGCTCAATAGCCCTGGCAGCAGTATGCCAGGGGCTGCTGTACCCTGCTGACTGCCTATTACCGACACAAAGCATCCGGCTGCTGCTCCTCACATACTAAACAGTCTATGTTCGTGGTAGTTTTGCGCCTGATGGGGTTGCATTGCTCCGACACTCACCTCTCTTTTGCTGCACTCTTTCTTTCTGTATGTCTGTCTCTGCTTTCTTTCATTTTTTCTTTGTCTTTCTTTCTTACATTCACCCATTTGCTCATTCACTCATAGATAAGTCCATTCATTTATATAAGAAATAAGTCAAAGTGCTATGGCTCACTTTGACCTCGCCACCAAAACATATATTTTTATGGACTTCACATAGACACTAGCCTAACCATAGTCCACCTGTCATGGTGTAACTGCACAAATTAGCGTTAGCACACCTGTCCAGTCTAATGTTCAGACGTGTCTTTACCTGCCCTCCAGAAATGTCTGCCAATCAGATCCAACATGGTGGATGGTGGCGATTTAAAAAAATAAATAAATAGAAGCCATAGGTGCTGCCAGGCCCAGTTGCATAACAGCTGCCTGGCTTCTGCACAATAGCTGAGCTTGTCTCTGTTTTGTGTTTATGAGAACACATCATTTGGAGACATTGCGTTGCCCCTGGGCACAGCGGCTGTTATTGTGCATTGAGCCCTTTTGTTGTAAAATTATTGAAATGTGCTTTCGTTGAGCCTGGGCCATTCTCTGCTGTGGATCAACTCATGTGCGAAGTTTTGAACAGTGCAGAGGTGAAGGAGCTTTTGTTTGGCCTCTGACTTTTTTTTTCTGCATAGAGCTGTTCTCTGCCCACCTATTCACATTCTTCACAGTCTTGCATAGCTCAAAACTTTGCATTCCCAAGAATTCTTGAACTTTTTTCTTAATGCATTGAATAGAAGCTTGGAATATTACAAACAATAAAGCTATTTCCCCCCCTGGATATTGCAACTACTATTATGTTTTGTAATACACATGGACACCGATTTTTCTGTATTCTTTTTCAGTTGTTGAAAATGAGGTGGGGTAAAAATAAGAAGCAAATATGAATGTTGATAATGTTAAAGCCAATGTTCACGAGGCAGTCTAAGAGACCCTTTCCCTCTGCAAAAAGGTGTGGTGGAAAAGCTAAAGCCTGGAAGTATTTTACAAAATAACAACGACAACTGCAACATGATGGAACATGGTGTGCTTTAAGGCTGAAAGGGGGGGTACCGGCTCAATGAACAATCATCTGCGGCTGACCGCAGATTTGGAACAAGATGACGCGGTGGGTAACGCTTCTTCTACTCCACAGAGAGCCATGAAAAACACCCAGCTGATCGCGGAAATGAAAGACAAGTCCGTTAAGAGAAGTGGATGCGCCGGGCTTTAGGAGCATGTTGAGCCGTCTCACTCAGTCACAAGCCGGTGGACGATGACACAGCGGATTCTACAAATGTAGGATCGAGCAGTACGTAATGGAGGCCGGTGAAAAAGACGAGCTGACCGGATTCCTTTTCTTCTGGTCAACAAACCACTTGATGGCAGAAAATGTGGACATGCTACTGTTTTTAAAAAGCAACATTAAGTACACCAAGCTGTGAGTTGTAATATGCTGTAGTCTAGTCTGGCCGAAGTCTAGCTTAAAGTCTAGTTTCCTAGTTTAAATAGTCTAGAGTGATGCTAACGTAGTAACCTATATTTATTTAGACCGTAAAGAACTAGGCTTTATTTTAGCTAGATCAGATTATTCAGCAAGCTGTTGAACCTCAGCAGATCCTCACGTTAGGTTACTGTCAAGCACTAAGTTGAAATGGTTGAAGAATTGACAAAACATTTTTCTGATTTTGATTAATGCTGTTGGCAATCAGTTTTGTTTATTACAAATAAAAAAATCCAACTTTTCTTTAGTCATGTATTATTAGTAGTAGCCTCCTCTATTATAATGATTGTAGTCCATATCAGGAGAGACGTCTCGCATGACATAATCGGAACTGAAGGTCTGTCTCAATAACAAAAACACTCCGTGATTGGAAGGCTGGTTAATTTGAATTTCATGACCCTAGTTCATTTTATGAAAACATTTTGAAACAATAAAGTATATTCTAACCTATATTTACCTCCTAACATTAATCCTTCATAACTGCTTGCTTACATACTAGCAGCTACCCGAGTTTCCGACCAGTGTCATTGGCCTCTATGGCTGTGACATCATGTTACGGTTAACCGTGTGTACACACCAAAATTCAGGGTGTAAACGTGTACAAGAAAAAGCCCAAACCCCCATCCCTAGAATTGTACAACCCTAATAACTTACATTTTGGCAGTGTTTTGTAAGTTTGTCACCTTCCAATTAGCCAGGTACTCAGACAGGCTTTTTTTAATTCTAAAAAGTAGCTTGGCTTGGAACTACTGTAGCAGCCACCGAGACCACCAGAAAGTTGGTTTCCTGCCCTATTTAAAACCCATCCAATCAGGAGTTCCCAAACATTCCCATGTCAAGAACCCCCAGATCGATACACTTAGACGACAGATGCCCATCTAATGAAGGTTTTGTCTCAGGCATCTGATAAGATTGTCTGTACTGCAGGTAGGGAGATACCAGTGGACAGAATTAAACTTATCAGAATGCACATTCCTTCCTACTTCTTACTTCGAATGAATTACATTAAACTGTTCCTCATATCGCTGGGGACATATCCATAACCTTCTCTTGAAAAACCTCAAGGACCCCTTCCCAGTTTGGAAACAACTACATTAGATGACTATTCTTTCACTCCTTCCTCTTTCAGGCCTATGAGCGGCGGTTCCCCACCTGTCACCTCATCCCCATGTTTGTGGCGAGTGACGTGGTAGATGAGGAGACCAGCGAGGATGGATCCACCCACAAGGTTGAGCGCCGCTGTGCCTTGGATGTGGATGCCCCGCGCCTCCTCAAAAGGGTGCGTTGAGTACATATTTAGGATCAGACGGTCACCAAAATCCCTCCCACCTCCCCTTCATTGGGAAGAGAAATGTAAAAGTCAAGGGATGACTTGACTTGCAGTTTCACTCCAAAATGTTAAAATGTTAGTGCTCAGGCAAAATGATTGTAGTCTTGAAACATGATTGAATATTACTGGCAATATTAGGTGTCCTATGGTTTCTGCTGATAAAATAGTATGTATTTTCAGTATTTCCCACAGTTTTAGCAGGTTAGTTTGGCGGTGGGGTTATGGCTGTGTGCTGTATATTCCTCTGTTCAAATAATGAAATATATAGCTAATTGCAAATAGTAATAGTCCTCCTAGTCATACAACATCAAGTTGAACATAAGCCTACATTTCAGCATTCCATTTGGTTCATGTACAGACACAACGTGACTTGAAGGAGCCCTGGCTGTGCCTTCAGTGCTTGATGGCATCAAATCTTTTTTTTTAAATAAGCTACATTGACAAGAAATGGCAAGTTTGAAGGTCAGCATATTGCATCACAGCGTGAAAAAATAATGTGGTTGTCTGATAATTTACCTGGGCATGCTGCCAAAATATACACAATATATGGGGAAAGCCTGATTCCAGGGGTTATAATTACTTCGCATTTTTTGGGTAAATTAGTTTTTCCCAAAATGTATATATGTGTATATATAGCATGTTAGAATAAAGCTCTTAGCTTCTCTCCACTCCTATCTGTCTATGAATAAATATGAATTAAAGAATCATTTTGAGTCTGTGAATTTACAATTCCAGATAGTTCATTTAGCTGCAGCAGTTCTTACTCTGACTGATATCCTGCAACTGCATTCGTTGTGCGTCTGTGGTGCAGATTGCAGGGGTGGACTATGTCTACTTCATCCAGAAGAACACCTTGAACAGGAAGGAGAGGACGCTGCACATCGAGTCCCATAATGAGACCTTCTCCAACAGGGTCATCATCCATGAGACTTGCAGCTATTCGGTCAGTAGCATATACACATTTGCCATTTGGTGGAGGCTTTTATCCAAAGCGCACCATGAGTATGTACAATACCATGAGTGCATATATTTTTGGCATAGGTGATCCCAGAGGGAAAATCAATCCCTGACTGGCAGTTTTTGTGATTCTCAACCCATTGAGCTATACAGGACCATACACCTACACACTAACGAGGCACACACGCTCTTTTAATCTGTTGTTCAGCCGCTGAGTAGCAAGCTGCCGACAGCACATCCATGTTAATGTCCGTGCCTCCCCTCATTTCTTCCCTGCCTCACATTGAAAGCCTTTCTAAATAGACAGAGAAAGCTGTGTTCAGACTAGCACTGAGTATGTTGCTAGCTATTCCAACCCATCTCTCTATGTGAATTATTCAACCCCTTTACTCACATTCTGGTTGAATGCACACAAGTACTGATCTGAAGCCAGCGTGTCTGCCCCCCTCTCCCAGGCCCCATTGCTGTGCACCGCATGCTCAACTCTGACTGCAGATCTGCCCTTCAATGAATGGATGTGCTCTGAGTTAATGAGGTCAAGCACATTATATTAGCCTCCAACCAACTAGAGTGCTAATTTTAGGTCCAAGGCCACACGAGTTCTTATTATGCGTGTTGGCACTTGACGCCTAACAGACAGTAACTGGGATAGACGGCTCAGTTAGACTGAGCTAATTGACTTGGCTAAAACTGAAAACTGAGATATTTTGGTTGCCAAGGCTAATGAAGCTACCAGCACAGTGCCTTCAGAAAGTATTCAACCCCCATTGATGTTTTTTGCACATTTTATGGTTTTGTAGCCTGAATTCAAGATGGATTAAACTGAGATAGTCAAGAATCTACACAAAATACCCCATAATGACAAAGTGAAAACATGTTTTTGGAATTTATTTTGCCAAGTTACTGAAAATGAAATACAGAAATATTGAAAGTTAATCTCAAATACATCCTCCATAACAGAGATGCTACAGTTGTGCTAGAATCTGTTGACAGATAGAAAGAACAAAACAGTATTTTATATTTAAGACAATACAGGAAGATTAGTGCCTAATGCAAATCAACGTCCTGATGATATGCTCTGATTTGGCTGAAAGTGACTTTCAGTTCTGTTCAACATTGCTCTTATAACCTTTATACCACACACTGTTGTGTGAGAGTGAGTGACTGAGTGACTGAGTGACTGACTGACTGACTGACTGACTGACTGACTGACTGACTGACTTACTTACTTACTTACTTACTTCCACTCACAGTGCACAGTGTGAAATATGCCCTCTGTGTGCGTCACCATCCAGTAAAGCTGGGTGTGTAGTTACCATAGTAACATGGTCATCTTGTTTGTGTGTGTGTGTCTCTCGCTCTCTCTCTCTACAGGTCCACCCAGAGAATGAAGACTGGACGTGTTTTGAGCAGACTGCCAGCTTGGACATCAAGTCCTTCTTTGGCTTTGAGAGCACAGTGGAAAAGATTGCTATGAAGCAGTATGCCAGCAGTATCAAGAAGGTGTGTATGGTACACCTAATGTTGTTGGTATTTGTCCTACAGACAGACATAGACACAAGTGCTGGACAGTCAAATAGTGTGAAATATTCATTGCACCCCTGCTTCCTCCATGCAACATGACGGGTGCAGTATTGATGTTGCAGACATACCATACCTGTGTTCTGTGCAGTGAGTGGAGAAGCCTGGTGTTAAGAGGTTTCTGTTGCACAAGTCAGTCCATCCCACGTTGCTGTGGCATAAACAAGCTTGTTTAACCTCTTCCACCCTAGGGTTCTGGGAGGGTACGCTCACCTGAATGAACGTACCCAAATTAAAACAAGAATAGCTCCACATCCGTCAGGTCTATATGCATGACCTTGACATCTATGGATAGACAATACCTTATAGAATCTATTCCCAGTGTCAGTAACCTTCTGAGTGTTAGTATGCCAGAATAAACTTGGATAAACCAAAGGAGAAATTTAGATTTTTATCCTCGCCTAAAGTGATTTCTAAATTAAACAGTGGATAACACCATGATAGCAATGATCCCATGTAGAAAGATGCCACTGAATCTATTCAGCAACTCCTTGACTACAACTGTACCAAAGTACATAGAAATACAACAAAGCATATAGGTTCTACAAAGGTTTTAGTG
>OMOT01087039.1:0-12834 GCA_900312575.1 Acanthochaenus luetkenii | reverse complement strand
TGTCAAAAAATATAAAACGCCCAGATGCATGTGAGAAAAAACGCGCGGGCCGCACTAACACCAAGCTTTGATTTCAGACAGGGGGCCACAAAATATCGCTCTGGGGGCCGCGAGTCTGAGACCCCTGCTCTAGGCCTTTTTAAATGAATTATTAATTTACAACAAAACATAATTGCGCAAAGAAAATAACATTTATTTGCAGGTTTTACAGACTTTTTTTTATGTAGCTGTGGTGAGGGAGGAACCTCTATCATATCCACAGCGGATGGCATTGATTGACTGATATCCAATATGTAATAGAGGCCAATATCAGCCTGATATATCAGTCTAACCCTAATATAAACTTTATGAGAGAATGCCAAGAGTGTGCAAAGCTGTCATCAAAGCAAAAGGTGGCTACTAGAATCTAAAATATGAAAAACATTCTGGTTTGTTTAACACTTTTTTGTTTACTACATAATTCCATATATATTACATTACATTACAGCATTTAGGAGACGCTTTTATCCAAAGCGACTTACATACATTACATTACAGTATTAGGAGACGCTTTTATCCAAAGCGACTTACATGTCATACCGTTGGCGGAGGCAGCCATGCAAGGTACCAACCTGCTCAACGGGAGCAATTTGGGGTTAGGTGTCTTGCTCAAGGACACTACGACAAATTTTTTCCCGGGAGGAGCTGGACTCGAACCGCCGACCTTGCAGTTGCGGGGCAGGAACTCTACCTCCTGAGCTACTGCCGCCCATCACACCATGCACCACACTACACACAAACACATATATGTTCTTTCATAGTTTTGATGTCTTTAGTATTAATCTACAATGTTGAAAATAAAGAAAAACCATTGACTGAGAAGGTGTGTCCAAACTTTTGACTGGCACTGTATTAAGTTCAGTAACAGGCTGCCATTCAAAATTTACACATCTCAGTTTCTATACTGATGATTATGAGGATGATGATGATAATACTAAGTTTCAGCCTGACGCTGTTTGTCGTCTTCATTCCAGTGGTTTGATAGTTCCAGAGCGTTATGGGAATGAGACTGTTCCCGAGGTGGTGTCCCAGTCTGGCTACGCCCTGCTGCACTTCTTCAGCGATGCTGCCTACAACCTGACCGGCTTCAACATATCCTACAGGTGAGCGAAGACAGTGTAAGGTATCAGAATCCTTTTAGTTCCTTTAGGTGTTTGCTTTGGTGATGTAAATCTGAACAAAAAAATCCTCAAAACTATATTTGTTTCTGTTACCTCTTCCTTTTACAAAAAAGGAAACATTTTATTAGCAACATAGAGTGCTAGGCATGGCACGCCGCGGTCTCTCCAAAATGGGTTTAGAAATATGGAAATGTCGTATTACCTTAAATTGTGTTCCATTTTGCCAGACAAGAGCCGTCGGTGCCCAACATATAATAGAATCCATGCATCTCCCACAAGGTTTTGGACCAGGTGGAGTCAACCCTGGTTACAGGTTGGCCATTTGTCACGAATGGAAAGGATGAAGTTAAAATCCCATGTGTAAATGTTTCTTAAAATATATTCTCAGTGGGTAGTCCTGCCAGGGTTAGGGTTTTGAATCTTTCAGGGTCCATGCATGCTATAAATACAGGCAGTCATAGTAGTGTGACACTTTGGATAAAAATGTCCACTAAATGGCAAATGCTGTTGAGTCCTGAAATGAGAACCTCAGCCTTTTGACCAGCTATTTCTGTTTTACTGGCTGTTGAGATTTATTTAGGTGATGGGCCCACTTCACTCTCATCCTTGGTACATGATGACTCTTATAAACCTATCACTCTCTACATGATTCAGCCCCTCCGTTGGCATGGCTGGTTGGTATTTTAGCAATGAGATAATGTTGTGCTGCTGCCATCCATTTGCTGCAGTCTGTACAGGCTTTTTCATTTCACAATTGTACTGTCTTTTACCATTCAGGCACGATGTGACATGTGTTTCATTGTATTTTGTGCAGTTTGGTGTGTGCGGGTAAGGCAGCCAAACATATTTGGTGCCAGGCCAGCCTACTTTCAAAGTATGCTGGCGTGTGGTTACAATCCGGTAATGATACTACACCACACCTATAATAGGCCCAGTAATACTATACCTCAAGTAGGCCCAGTGTGGGTACAGGACAGTACTGGTGCTGTACCATACCAATAGTAGGACAGCACTGTACATGCGCAGTAGGAAAACTCAATTTCCACCAGGTGGTCTGTACCGAAAACATCAAAAGGGCCCAAAATGTCATTTTTTCCAAGCATGTTGTTCCATTTCACCGGCATAATGGGGAGTGGTATTAAAAAAAATAAAGCGTAACTAACCTTAACCCCCCCCACCCAAACCCCAAAGTTTTCCCCTGCTCATTGGTATCGTCGCCATGGTGATGGGATTGAAGTTGGGCTGAAAAACAGAGACTCAGATAAAAGCAGAGTGACCCCAGGCCCCCAGTCTTTGGTGTCTGGGAGTGGCAGAGGGGCAGAAACATCAAACGGTCTGCCTGACCAACATAAAAGAATGACGAGGCCCCTTTTGTGTCGTCTGTCTTACTCCCAAACATGTTTGTCTTAAAGGAATAAGCAGACATTTTGGAAATACGTTTATTTGCCACCTTAGTCTGTGTAGAACCACATCTGCGCTTTGAATGGCTGCAGAGGGGTTCCAACTAGCTTCACAGCATTGAGGGTAAAATCCAATCAGTCCAGCTTCTTCAAAGTCAAACTCTTAACGATTTGACTCAACTATTTATGACGATTAAAAATAATAATAATAATATTGGTTGTTGTAGAGGCAGCTACAAAGCTTTCTGTTGATAACCAGCTGCCTTTTTCCTACAGCCAGAGAGAGGAAGTATGGTGCGTTCAAGACAACTCGGAACTCGGAAGTTACATCTGGGAGATTTCCGACCTGTAATTCCGAGTTGGACAACCGTTCAATTAATCAATAACAACTCGGAAAAAACGAGCTCCGAGTAAAAAACGTAAATGAATTGAACAGTTCAGGTTGGAAATCTCCTAGTTGAAACTTCTGAACCTGAAACAACGCAGATGTGGTTTTATGCGGACTATCATGATTCATTGGTCTCGTTCTTCTCGTCTGACTACGGGTAAGATGGCAAAAGTTGAGTTGGGGTATAGTTTTTTTAAAAAACACAAAAACTGAGATATGGGCGGCAGGTTAAAACAAAACAATTTGTGGCAGACGGAGGGTGTTTAGGAGGGGAAGGTGGAAAGAGGGGCAGTGCGGGCATGTTCCTTTAAGGGCGTTAGAGCCCTGGGACAGCCCTCCCCTTACTCAGCTAGATGGGAGACGGCTGAGGATGGTTAGAAGGGAAGGGCAGGGCCAATCAGGGGAGCGAGCGGACCCCTTTAAAAAGAGGCGGAAGTTAGAGGGAAGGGGTGTGTGTCTTAGAGAGAGAGAGAGTGTCTTAGAGGGAAGAAGTGTGTGACCTGTGGTGAAGAAGTGGGGGCTGGAAGGCGATAGAGATAGAGTGCCTAAGGTAGTGAGTGACGTGGGAGGTGTGGAGTGAGAGAGGGAGTAGGAGTGAGCAAGCGTAAGACCAGAGAGAGTAGATGCCGGAGCGGAAGATGGAGTACGCTGTGTGCCGAACCCCTGACCGTCCGAGGACCCTTCTGGTGCCGAACCCGTGCCTGGACTACTGCCCTTCTCCTGCCTTGACCCCGGACTACCTAAGGGACTATTCTTATGCCTTAACCCATGGACTTGTAAAGAACATGTATATCATGGCAGTCTTGAATTTCCCCCAAAAAATCTTTGATGGAATGATTGGAACACATACGTCTGTCCTCAAAAAACATTCATGCATTTTGGTTCTTTTATACATTTATTATAGGTCTTCTAATATGACAGAATCTGCTGGTTCAAAAATATACATACAGCAACTTGAAATATCAATTGTGGTGATGTAGAAAGTTATGGCGCTCACATTTGCTTTGTAGCGTGGCCTCTTAACTTCTTGTGAGTGATTATGATTCACTACAGTTGGTGACTTCTCTGAGCTGGTTTGATACTCTCATCAGACTCAGCCACAAACGCTACAATGGGAAAGTCTAAGGAGCTCAGCACGTATCTGAAAAAGAGGAGCATTGACTTGAACATCATAAAAGTCACTTGGAGCCATTTCAAAGCAGCTACAGATCCCAAGATCAACTGTGCAAACAATTGTTTGTAAGTATAAAGTGCAGGGCATAGTTGTCACTGCCACGACCAGGAAGAAAACACAAGCTATCACCTGCTGCTGTGAGAACATTGGTCAGGATGGTCAAGAGTCAACCAAGAACCACCAAACAGCAGATCTGCGATGAATTAGAAGCTGACAGAACACAGGTGTCGGTGTCCACAGTCAAGATGTTTTACATCACCATGGGAGATGTAAAACAAAAATGGAGCTATTTGGCCACAATGACCATAAATCTGTTTGGAGGAGACAAGGTGAGGCCTTTAACCCCAAGAACACTATACCTACTGTCAAGCATGGTGGTGGTAGTATTATGCTCTGGGCCAGTTTTGGTGCCAGTGGAACTGGTGCTTTACAGAAAGTAAATGGAATAATGGAGGAGGAGGATTACCTCCAAATTCTTCAGGAAAACCTCAAATCATCAGCCAGAAGGTCGGGTCTTGGATGCAGGTGGGTGTTCCAACAGGACAAACACACATCAAAAGTGGTAAAGGACTGGCTAAATCAGGCTAGAATTAAGGTTTTAGAATGGCCTTCCCAGAGTCCTGATTTCCTTGTGAAACCTCATCGAGAACATGTGGACTGTGATGAAGAAACAAGTCAGAAAGCCAACAAATTTAGTTGAACTGCACCAATTCTGTCAAGAGGAGTGGTCAAAGATTCAACCAGAAGCCACAAGCTTGTGTATGGCTAACAAAATAGCCTCATTGAGGTGCTGTATGTATATCTTATCACATTTTCAGAAGACCTGTACCATAAAATAACCTAAATTCATTAATGTTATTTGTGACAAAGAAGTGTGTGCTCCGATTGTTCATCACTAAGAGTTGTAGAAATCATTGGAAACTCAAGACTGCCATGACGCATGTTTTTTACAAGTGTATGTAAACTTTTGACCACAACTGTATACCATTTGCCTTGGGCGTGTGTCGTTTGGGCCTGGTCAGCAGTGAGCTGGGTTGTGGCTATCAAGTGCAGGGAAGTCAAAGCAATAACAACAATTGTGGAAAACAGTAGGAAATGAAACAACAGTATAGCTAAACGTGCTGTAGTCAAGACCCATTCAAAAACAGTGAGCATCAGCATTACTGTTTTTTTATTTATTGCAGATTGTCTGTGTTCGCTGTCTGCTTCTTCAATGCCTTTGGTGGCTTTACGGATGTCACTTGCCTCAGGCTAGATGCCATTTCCAAGTAGACTGCTCATTAAGATGAGTGACAAGTCTCTGGGCTGGCACTTGACCAACTGAGGGGGCGGAGGGTGGGACTAACAATACACGTTTGCTGTCTCAAATGGAACATTTTCATTTTGTAGCTTTTAAGCCTTGAGAAAACTGAGATATGGCTTGCACAAAAGGGGGTGTAACTCAGTCTGTCTCTCTTCCCCCCCAACACACACACACTCACACACTCACACACACACCCAGGGTGAACACGTGTCCCAACGACTGTTCGGGTCGGGGGGAGTGTCATGTGGGAAACTCCACCGGTTCGGTGTACTGCGAGTGTGAAGCCAACTGGAAGGGGGAAGCCTGTGATGTCCCCTACTGCCTGGCCGACTGTGGCTACCCTGAGCGAGGCCTCTGCCAGGCCAGCACCAAGACGTGCCTCTGCAAGACTGGATGGCAAGGTTGGTTGGCACTGCCGCTTTGCTACTGCTGCCAGTGGTGTGCCAGTGGTGTGAATGTTATCGGGTTGGTCTCATCAGTCTTGTAAAATAAGCACTTTAATGAGGAATGTGGTATGCTTGCATGCAGTGTCTGAAATAAACTGCTAAGGACTGCTATACCATGACTTTAACTGCAGAGAATATTTTTTACCAGCCAAAATAATTAATACTTTTTTAAAATGGAAATATGCTAATGCCACCCTAGCCATTTTCAATGTTATTTTGTGTATAGAATCGGGTACTTTGTAAAACATTCTCTAAAGAGACAAGAATGGATTACTATCATGGGAACTATAAATAAGGCTAGTTAACCATCCAGGCAGCGGAGACACAGTTTAGACACTACTGCTTTGTGTAGAGCAGCGTGACAGGCAGCCAATCAAGACCATGTTTGATTCAGAGACATTGATTTGCAGTCAAAAACCAAAGACTTTATATAACTTAAGGCAGTCAAATAATCTCAAAAGTGACTGGCCAGTGTGAGGTTAACCCACCAAAGACGCATTTTACGCATGGTAGGTGTTATATATAATACAAATATATAATTGTGCAAAGAAAACTGTGTTTAGGTTTTAATGAAGATGCTGAGATTATTTGACTTGGCTGATGTAACCTCACCCCTGGTCACTAGCTGTCTGATGACCCAACCCCAACATTCACTAAACACAGAGTGTGCAGAACATTAGCAAAACCCGCCGACACCGATTCATAGTGCAAAACTTTGAAGTACTTACTCGTAAATTAATCATCTGATCCATTACTTTTACTTGGACCATTAGCGGACCATTAGCTTGATGTCACTGGACAAAAATGATTGAGCTATAATCCAGTCGTTTCACTCTGCTTTGATTTCTGAGATGTTGCATGTTTAGGGTTTTAGATTTGGGGAAATATTCCAATACTGATACTATATTGTCGCCTGATTTTTATCCCAATGCCCAACAGTAGCACTGAGATCAATGCATACCAACAAATTTTAGTAAATGTATCCAGGGATAAATAAAGAACATATCCAATGCAGTAAAGAGCAGTTTGGGGTTAAGTGGAGAGACACATTCACTCTATCCATCCAAAGTGATGTGAGGATTCAAACCTGTGACCTTTCAGTTACAAGCCTTCATTTCCGTCTTTGTTCTACTGTAACCCAATGGCCAAGATGCCTCTAGTGAACCAGGTTTTGCAGGATCGTCCTCCCCATCACTGCCGATTGGGTCATTAATATTTAGTGTTCCTGTTTGTTAATGACCTGTTACACATCCTTTTTTGAATTGGACCGTCTGGTCGTTCTAACTGCTCTGTTAGTTCTTAAACGACTCCACGGTGCCGTTTTACACAAGCAGAGACAATGGTTTCATTTAACTGCAGTTATATTCGCAGGTCAGTGTGCTCATGATCTAATTACCACGGCTGAGGGAGTTGAGAAACGGACTGGCGTTATCATAGCCTTTATTACCATGTCACAGTGTTTTAGGCAAGGAATAGCACACTTAGTGCAAAAGCACTGGCTGGCATCTTTAAGGTATGTAAGTCACTTTGGATAAAAGTGTCGGCTAAATGCCGTAATGTAATGTATCTTTAAAGGAGGCTAAGGCGGCATTTGTTTTCTTTACGGAAATTCAAGGTGCAAAGGTTATTTTGTTTGTTTAGGGATTGTGGAGTCAGATTGTGGAATGTTAGTCAATGGGGGATTTTCAGGCACAGAACAAATCCACCTGGAGAATGAGTAAAGTGACCTTGATTGGCACAGTGAGTCACATCACATCCTTCTGCTTTGTGTTATAATGACCAAAGAGGAACTCTCCCTGTGAATAACATCCTGTGCCCTTTTGGCTTATCATATTCTGCTGTGAAATGGAGCGATACAGCCAATTGGTTGGCTTATATTTTAATCAGTTGTTATCCATGTCTTTCATCGGGTGGGAGGGACATAGATGAACAAGATTAGCAAACTGCCCCACAACTGATAGGTTCAAAAGACATCAGTGCACCAGTCAGAACTATTTCAGAATCACAGTTGTTGTCTATCCAAAAGACTTCCCAGAATCCTTTCCCTTCATTCAGGAATGATTCCGGTTTGTGCTGGTGTTATTGTTCTTGTCCAGAAACGGGTACCGGCATAGCACTGATCAGAGCCGTCTATCTTGAAAGAGTTATTCTACCCAAATCAGCAAGGCCTCAATAGTTGTCATTGTTTCCTGATGGAAGGTTCATAAAGTTAGATTTTGCCAGACATCAAATAAAACTTCAGCAAGTAATCAGTTTCTATGTAACATAACTATGCAGCTTGCATTTAGTATACAAAACTGTAGGAACTCTTTTTTGAAATCTTTATTACTCCTGCTTTTGTACAATCAATGCCTCAGTTATCTCAAGGCTTAAACGTGCTTCTTTAACCTCTGCCCCTTCATCTACATCTCCCCTTCATAATGCTAGGGGATTTAATATGCGAAATCAATAATGGGTCATGGTTTTGAACTAGTCAGTCACATTATGGAAAGAGCAGGGCGGCCCAATCTTTCGTACATTCTGCCTAGCTCCAGGACATAAACTAATGGAGGCTTTGAAAATGTAATCTTCCCTTTAATGTATACACTTTGTCTGATGCAAAGCTTGTTTGTGATTTTACGTTGTTTATTTTGTTTGTATTGTGTCTCTGAGGTGAGCTGATTTTATACGTGCAGATACATCAACTTAACTAAGCTACCTGCGTCATTCCGCCTCATGTGATGGAATGACGCTCTGATTTCCTTCCCTCCCTAGGTCCGGACTGCTCCGTCTCAGTCCCTGCCAACTCCTCCTACTGGAGCCGAGAGGAGTACACAGAGGTCGGGCTGGCCAGGGCTTCCCACAAGGCTGTGGTGGACCAGGGCATCATGTGGGTCATCGGCGGCTACGTCTTTAATGCATCTGACTACCACATGGTCAAAGCGTAAGTACAATCCCTGCCCAGCACCTACACTTACATTTGAGTAATTATCTAGAGTGGCTGCCAGACATGGGTTTTGCTGTTGCTATGCGACTATTGAGAATGTGTTTTTGTGTCTCTTTTGCAGAAATGTAAATATTTGTTACTTTTAACAGCACCTGTTGTGTTGAGCGCTAAAATAATGCTTGGCTGTCAGTGCAGTCGGGAACAAGCCGCAGCGCTTTCTGTTGAAATGAACAAGAAAAAGAAGACGCCATTGTAAAGAAAGCTCTCTGTTGGACATGCAGTCCATCCATCCATCCATCGTCTATACCCGCTTATTCCTATTCAGGGTCACGGGGGGCTGGAGCCTATCCCAGCATGCATCGGGCGGAAGGCAGGGAAACACCCTGGACAGATCGCCAGTCCATCACAGGGAGAACACATAGACAGACAAACAGTCACACTCACATTCACACCTACGGGCAATTTAGAGTCTCCAATTCACCTGACCTGCATGTCTTTGGACTGTGGGAGGAAACCGGAGCACCCGGAGGAAACCCACGCGAACACGGGGAGAACATGCAAACTCCACACAGAAAGGACCGGGGCGGAGATTAGAACCTATGACCTTCTTTGTGTTGGACATGGAGTGTAGGATGTAAAACCATAAAATTAGGATATGTTTGTGCTACTTACCCTGAACTCCACCCAGGAAAAATACGCGTATTCTCTTGGCCCATTTTGGGGTTTTTATGGAGCTTTAGGCTGGCCAAGGCCCTGGTCTTACTATTTAAATCTACGTGTATAAATAAGTAAAGGAATATTCCACCCACAAAAAACAACTTTTCCTTATGTTTGTTTCCTTGAGGTAGTTGTATTGGACAGTAGTGTCATTCTCCTCCTGAATGTTGCGGTTTAGCTCGTTTCTCCCAGTTGTAGGTACAGGCATGCTAACCGTTTGGCTCCCCTGCATTATCTACATTAACAAGTATCCCCATGGTAATCTTTCTGAAACAAAACAAAAACTTGTCCAATACAGCCACCTAGAGGTAAGAAACACAATGAAATACCTTTAACGAATTTCATTTCCCTCTATCTTTAATAGGTTAGTTGGTAGGTAGGTGGGCACTGGTTTTGGCAGTTAGAGGTCATTAGACTGCCCTGTTCGTGGGTGCCTTTGTGGAAGCACATACTATTTCCTGACAATGTTGTTGGTTCGATTACCACAGGCTTTGTTGTATGTATGTTGTATATACAGTATGTGAGACCTATGATTAGAGCCAATAGTAGCCTGATAGGGAGATAAGTACCACCCATGCACGTTGTCAGCTCCAAATTGCTGAGAGTGGTAACTGTTTGAACAATTTCTACTTCAATACCCAGAAATCATGTAACACAATGTCAGTAAACTGCACACAGCACGCTCATGTTTAGCAACCCGGCCGATCTGTGATGCTTTATACCAAAGGAAACCAAAGAGATGAGAGAGGAAAAGATCTAAGGTTGGCGAGTCCAGCTTTCTCTGGACGGAGCGCTGCTCACTGCTGTTTAGGACACGGTTTGGATTTCACTGTGCAGCTTTCACCCGTTTAGATTACGTCAGAAAATGTATGTCCTCAATGGACATAACATAATGTAATTAAAGATGCATAAACACAGTCAAAAGAATAAGCTCACCAGATGGCCCATTTGGTTTAAGAATGTCTTAAGATATTGGTGACCTTGGCTATACTGTTTACACTTTATTTACTCTGACATATACAATTATAAAATACAGAAGAGAGAAAATAATACACATTGTGCAGGTGAGATAAAACCATCCCCAAGGGGTTTCAAAAAACCACCTCCTCATTGTCACCATGCATGTCTCCTATGTCTCTCTTTCTGTAGATATAACCTCAGTGCCAAGAGCTGGCTGCCCCTTGACCCCTCTGTCAACTCTGTCACACCACGATATGGCCACTCGCTGGCTCTGCATGAGGTACGTAGAGGGGTGGGGATTACAGTCAAATGCAAATTGCAAAGCACAATCTATATGCATGTATTAGTCTGGGTGGCATTGATGCAGAGCTATATCGTCAACTTACATAGTAACTTCATGCATACTGACACATGGTACAGGGACAGTAGGGCCTCGCATGCATACAGTGCATAAGGTCAGTGCATGACGTAAAATTGACGGTAGACTATACTCATTACGCTACATATTGTGGCAGACGGAGGTGGTTTAGGGGAGGAGACGGGAGAGAGGAGCAGGGTAGGCATGTTCCTTTAAGGGCGTTAGAGCCTAGAGACAGCCCTCCCTGTACTCAGCAAGACGAGAGGCAGCTGGGGAAGGTTAAAGTGGAAGGACGGGGCCAATCAGAGCCGAGAGCGGGCCCCTATAAGAGAAGTAGGGAAGAGATGCGTAGGGAGAGTGACTTGGAGGGAAGGGTGTGTGACCCGTGGCGAATAGGGCTGGACTACGCTCGGGATAAACGCTGGACTACGCTCATGGTAAATGTTGGACTATACTCATGTAAACCCTGGACGATGCCTATGTGTTAACGCTGGACTCTGTGCCTAACCCTGCCTGTACCTGTGTGAAAGGTAATAAAGCTGTGTTGGATCATAAAACCCCGTTGTGCTTCCTGGTTTGTCATCTCCGGCCCGGTGGAGACTCGGTTTTCAGACCGGGCTGTCACAATATATACATTTTATGTATCGCACTATAAATCTATTTCTATTCTGTCAACTCAGCCACAGTGTAATTTGGACTTGATATCAAAAGAGGATGAGGCAAAAGAACAGATGACAAGAAAATTTAATAGTTCCTGTCCTTTTTTTAAAAATGTTTAAAAAAAAGAAAAGTATGCTGCTGATAGTATATGGTTTCTGTCTGGAACTATTATATAAATCTCTGGTTTTTGATGTGTTGCAGTATTAAATGAAGTGGCCTCTTCTCAACCCAAACACTGTTTGGAGCCGCTGATGTAATAAATTTGGAACAGGAAGATTCAGTTGTACACCAGAGGAAGACACAATCTGTGCTTTGTGGTTTGAGAGAGCTCAGTGAGACCCGAGTTTGTTCTGCAGTATGTTTGTGATGCACAAATTGCACCATGATGTATGGATGTGTCTTGTAAGCTGATGTGGGCTGGGCACCTAAGAGTGCATGGAACTGAAATAAATAAAATCAATGTTGATATAAGAAACATAATTGATGGACGTCTCGCAACCAGAGAGGGTGTTGTGGTCAAGACCCCCACCTCTAGAACCACATGTACCCTTACAGCCGTTGGATCAAGTCACACCAGAACCTTCTCTGCTGGGTCTCCCCTACTCTATGTAATACTAAGGCAACAAGACTGTCCACTCTGCTTCATAAAATGATGACTGGGATCCTACTAGAAACGTACTTCTCTGCTTCCCTGAATGAAGAAAAAATCAGTATATGGAATAGACCTGAAAAAGAACAAGTGAAAACTAGCTTGGTACAACAATAGTTACATGTTTGTCAGCTGTGAGCATCTTGGCAACTTATGTAATCATTGGAAGTGTTTTCTATGACTGTCATGGATACAGATAACACTTTAATGTTTCAGCAACACCTTTCATTGAGACGACAAAGGGTTTGGAGTATGGTTGCAAATTCTAGGGAATTTCCTTGATCGATAGTCGCCAAAGTTAATGAACGACTAATCGATCAATCGATAACGATACACCAAAATAATTATTATGTATATTACTTATTAGAAAATACAAAATGAATATTTTTTTCTCAATCAAAGCTTTATTGAAACATTAGATAAATACATCTGTTTCATGGCATAACACAAACATAATTATGAACGCTGTTCTGTTTAAGTATGATATTTTAATAAGGGTCTGGAAATTTCGCTCACTCTTCCGAGGCGAGATCAGTGACTAACACGATCGCCTATGACATATAACGTTACAAAAAAATAAGATGAGCCTTAATTAGAAACTTACATTTGCTAAATGATTACGAAATAGATCAATATAGACAAATAACTTTTTTGAAAACAAAGCTATAATAAATTCCCTCTTGAAATGAGAAA
>OMOT01087038.1:0-13869 GCA_900312575.1 Acanthochaenus luetkenii | reverse complement strand
CGGGCCCCCACACGCGTGACCCTCGGCGTGGTACGGGAGACAGTGAGCCGCACCCCCGTTACCGACCCCGGCGGGGCCGATCCGAGGACCTCACTATAACCATCCAATCGGTAGTAGCGACAGGCGGTGTGTACTTTTTCTGACACTGAGGTCACTGCGCATGCGCAAACGGCATATAAATAAATATATGTAGATATATAGGTAGATCATTTTGACTTGGTCATTTTATAAGTAGCTCGCATGCTGAAAAAGTGTGAGCACCCCTGCATTACAGCATTTAGCAGACGCTTTTATCCAAAGCGACTTACACATTTACAGCATTTAGCAGACACCTTTATCCAAAGCGACCTACTCGATGACCATTTCAAATGTAATGATCAAATTGAACTATTTGCGGTCTCATCTTATATGAGTCAACGGGAGCTGTTGGTGAAATGCAATCATTAAGTTAAACACAAGGGGGCGCGCGCACCGCAATTAGGAAACATGTTTACACAGAAGGGTCGGTCACAGGCAGTGCTGCAGTCCAGGAATCCAGGCCTCAGCCTGTGAGACGCTATGCTATGCTAATGCTGCTACTACTGGGCGACCACTACTTCACCCACACCAACGACATGGAAACAGAAGTGGACAACTTTCTGAAGGACGCTCCACCACCGCTAGATGTCAGTCCCACAGATTGGTGGAAAGTCCTCGGAGGAAGATTCCCGAGGCTGGCAAAGTTAGCGCGATGCTACTTATGCTGCCTGGAACGTCGGTCCCATCGGAACGTGTATTTTCAGCAGCTGGTCTCACTGTAAACCGACTGCGCACACGACTCACACCTGATCAGGTAAAGATGCTTATATTCTTAAATAAAAATCAACAGGCTTGGGTAGTTACTGCGCACTTATGCAGTTTAAGTTTGAAACTGAGGCCTGCGCTGTCGTAGCTTTCTCATTTAAAGAGGGAATCTATTATAGCGCTGTTTTCAAACACTTTATTTATCCATTTCATCATCATTTTGCAAATGTAAGTTTCTAATTAAGGCTCATCTTATTTTTGTATGTCATAGACGAACATGTTAGTCACTGATTCGCCTCGGAAGAGCGCGCAACTTCCCGAGCCTTATTAAAATATCATACTAAAACAAAACAGCATTCATAATTATATTTGTGTTATGCTATGAAACAGGCTTATTTATCTAATGCTTCAATAAAGCTTTGATTGAGAAAATAAAATGATTTAGTATTTTCTAATAAGCAATATTCATAAGAAATGTTTAGCCGTTTTGTTATCGATTGGTCGTTCATTAACGTTGGCGACTATCGATCAAGGAAATTCCCTAGAATTTGCAACCCTAGTTAAAATATATACATTTGTTCCACGTGAGGAGATATACTGTATGTGTAAAACATTTTGTGATTTTAGGTCAAATGGTGCAAGAGAGGTCTACAAACCTTTGTAGTATTACAGTGTGTCAAACCGTTCTCATTATATGGTAAGTGTTTTTGTGAAAAACAATATCCATTGACTCATGATAGCACCATGTGGCCAATTGGCTAAACATTTCCTCCATGGCCTTTTGGTTTTCACCATAGCCACATAAAAGCCACTGAAATCAGCACAGGAAATGGCATTTACCTGAACTGAGACATCAGGTCAGCACCAGCCACAAGTTGTTTAATGTGTTGAATTGTAATGTTGGGAAAATCACATGGCACAAAGTTGGCACATGCATGTTTTCACTTAGTAGCCTAGAGCTGATGCTGGTACACCATTTAAACTGTGGTTTTGGCTGTAGTTGCTACGTAAAAAACAGCAGGTTTGCATATGCAAATTGAGTGCACCCATGGTAATGGGAAGTGGGGCTGCCAGCTTCAAACACCTGTTATTTTGAACGGGACTATGAGCAATTCAAGTTAAATTTTTTTCATTGCCTGTATCTCTGGCATTTTTTCACCGATCACCGATCTGATATCATTGAATTGTCCTGAACTACTTACTAATTGGATGCGATTAGATTACATTTTGATGCCGATATAATTTTTTGTGAAAAGTCACGCCCATTGCGATTTAATTGGATTGTAGTTTTTTTTAATGTACACACTTATGCTGGGATTTTAGATATTGGTCCAAAGAGTACCTGTAACGGAGTAGGGATTTAAGTGTTTTTCACAAAATTCAAAATGGCGGAAAATATAAGTAAACGGAAGGGGGGGAGAACGACATTATTTCTGTTCACCAGCCACTATTATATCAGCTGGCTGCTGGTTGATGGTACAGCCTCAGCCTCACCTCATCAGCTAGAAGGGAGAGCTCACTAGAGTCAGCAGCATCATAATCATAGAGGACTTTGGCCTTTCGGGTTCCCGTAGCCGGTGCCTGCACTTCCTCAATCTTGAGGGTGTTTGCCTCCACAGGGCTGGTGATGCCCCCCCCCAAAGAAACGCCAGCAGTCGCGATGGAATGAACACAGCTCACGGCAAACGCATTAGGAAACCTGAGGGAAAGTAGGCAGATGTGACCTTCACATACACACAAAAATAAATAAATTGCTTCTGAACATGACTGGAAAAACAAAATGAGCACATCATGAGTCATACTCACACATCTCCACTAGAACTGAGGGCATGGGAGACAGTTGAGATGACTGGTCATGCATTTGACTCTCCATAAACAACACATAGGGATGGGCATCCATAGGATCTGACTGATACCAATGCCAAATTCAATTATTTTTTAACCATTGTGATTCTTAAACAAGGCAACAGTTCTTTTGTATCCCACCAAATGGAATTGGTACCAAATGGATTATCATTGTTGATACCCATCCCTAGTTAACAGATGTGGAGAAACATCCATCCATATTATCTTCCATCTGGTCCTCACCTTCCCAGCTCTTTCTGTAGTTCTTGCATGTGTAGATGACACTGTTTATAGTACGCTGCTTGGGCCTCCACAAACTCATGCAAGCAGCGCAAGTGGTTCACCTGCAGATAAACAACACATCAGCACTCACTCTTAAAACTAGGGCTGGGTATCTTAACAATTTTCGGTACTGGTACCTTGATTTTGATAACGGTACCAAATCAATACTTTTTTCAGTACTTTTCATGAGGCAATCAACTTTATTGTAGGGACTCGTTTTCAAAGTGAGAGTAAGCGCAGTGTGTGTGTGTTGGGGGTGGGGGGAAGTTCTATTTTAAAGATGTTTTCGTGTTTTGTTACTTTATACATTGGCAGAACCCGCTTTGTTCGCATTCGTTTGTGTGATAAAAATGTAACTTTGAGACCCGTTTCACCATGCAATGTAAGTCAATGGGGAGAGAAATAAACTATATATTTGGAGTTACATCATGGCAAGGTAACTTCACAACCCAAACCGCTACCAAACTTTCATGATGCTTTAAGTTTGTGTTGTGCACCTTTGTAAAGGCTTGTTGCAGTTAACCCCTCAGTCCATCCATCGTGATAGTTATTGGTGAAAATATTAATTTTCCACATTTCTTTTAACGGGGATCTAACGCTACCAAAACAACACTCCCAATTGTATTTGGTCCAAGCAATGTGTGATAGGCAATAATCTAAATGTTTGAGTTCCAAAATAAAAGCTCTTCGAATGGAAGAGGCAGTAGCATTACAACGCAGCTTGGAAAATGATCCACTCACTCAATGCCGCCGTGTCAGGTATCATATGAAACTAGACACTACCCTTTCAAACGATAGCAAGGTTTGGGAACACTTTGGGTATCCAAGTGGCCAAAATGGAGTCCGCCTGGTCCCATTATCACTAAAACCTTTGTAGAATCTATGTGCTTTGTTGTATTTCTATGTACTTTGGTACAGTTGTAGTCAAGGAGTTGCTGAATGGATTCAGTGCCATCTCTGTACATGGGAGCATTGCTATCATGGTGTTATCCACTGTTTAATTTAGAAAACATTTTAGGAAAGGTTAAAAATAAAACTCCTTTGGTTTATCCGAGTTTACTCTGGCATAGTAACAGTCAGAAGGTTACCGAAACTGGGAATATATTCGTATCTATCCATAGATGTCAAGGTCATGCATTTAGACCTGATAGATGTGGAGCTATTCTTGTTTTAGTTTGGGTATGTTTGTTCAGGCGAGCCTAGGTAGGAACAGGTTAAGAGATTGGCTGAACCAGAAAAATACAAAATTATTAAATGTTGGCATTGTTTATCTCAACATGTTTCGGTACTCGGTAGTACCGACCTGATTTGGTCGGTGCCAAAAACATTCCGACATTCAGTACCCAGCCCTACTTAAAGCTCAAATATACAAATACTATAAGAAACAGTTATGTGTTTCTTACACAGCAAATAAATAACAAGTACAGGGTATCTGCAGGTTTCAGAAAGACAAATTAAATATTTTTGGAAGATCTTTTTAGGGTTAGACCAATTTAAAAATCTAAATCTGGAAAACAAAATCCGCCAAAAACCAGCCTATTTCTGATTGACCATACGGTAGCTAATCAGTTGTGAAACTATGAATGGGCAGTATAATAAAAAAAACACCAGCAAATGATATGTTTAGGGACAACATGTCCAACATGTTTGTCATATTGTTTTAACCCCGTCCTGTACTGATCTAAGACTGGACATGGATTTGGGTAAAATCAACACTACTGCCACTCCCATTCACATCATTTGGTCAAATAACACAATTCAAGACATTTTCCTTATTTAATTTTCCTTTTTAAGGACCCACAGGTACTCTGAAGTAAAGGTGGGAAGTAAAAAAAGATAGCCACCACAACTGCAGGTAAATGTTGCATTTATCTACTTAGGCTGGCGCCTAACCATTATTCAGGTACTATTGTATGTGGCTGGTAAAAAAAGACTGACTTTTGGGATCAGCCAGTGGATAGAAAAGTTACTTTCCTTCCCTGTCCAAGATAGATAAAAATAACAAACATAAAACACATTCCAATATGTTGTGTGTGTGTGGTATGACATACATGTGTACTGCTGATGCCCTCCAGAAGCAGCCGGGTAACCTCTGCCTGTCGATCAAACTCTGTTTGGGCCACACGGAGCTCATGTTCAGCCTGATACAATAAGAATAATATTAGTGACACGTTTACTTCAGATTGCTGGAATGCCTTCCCTATCTCGGATAAGGCTTCCAACTAATTCTAATTTCTAAAGTCCAGCCTATATCCAGAGGTTAATCTCTAGACTGGATTGGAAGATAACGGTCAGTGTTAAATATGATGTACTCTGACAGTATCTGGGCAATATATGACTAAGCTAGGCCAGGGCGTCTAAAATATTTTAATGTCCTGGACGCCCAAAACAGGCCCCCTGATCAGACTTAATCCCAGGAACCCTCATAAAGATTTTTTGTTTAGATTTTAGTTGTTGGATTTAGTAATGAATAGTTTGTACACTTTATGTGGGGAGCTAATTGTGGTGAGAGTGAAACTTATGTAGCAAGACCAGGCTTCTGCCCTCTGCTGCATATGGAATGTGACCAAAAGGTAAAACAAACTAATTCATCACAAATGCTCTATTGACAAGCCTGTCCCAGCACTAAAAGGACCTACTACCTACTAGGTAGCAAATGTGTCAAATTAACACAGTTCAGACCTGAAGAGATTATTTTCCCCTCTCTCAGGGGCATTTCCACCTATTCCTAATCAGATTAACAGCTAAATTAAAAAGGTACCAAGGACACATACACACATTCCTAAGGTAAATTACAACCATTCTCCAGGTAACACCAACTTGCTGAGGACTTTAAAGGAATACTTTTTTGTGAAACATTCCACCCCTCCCTGAGTCTGGAAATATGTTTTTTGTGCATATAGCTGCTTCAGAGATGTTGATATAGAATGTCGTCCTTAAAAGTAAGTCTTCCCCCTACGACAAAGTAGGGAAAAACACTTGCCTCCGGTTCCTATAGAGCAGCACGCTTCAGCTTTTGTGAAAGTGAGAGTCAAAGCAGTAGCCGGGGAGACGGAGAGCAACAGTGTTTTTGTTATTGTGACAGACCTTCAACCACGTCCCGATTATGTCATGTGAGATGCCTCTTGTGATAATTATTAGATTCGATTATTTATTGATCCCCTAGGGGAAATTCAGGATGGGAGCTGCTGTAACACGCTGCTGCCCTCGACAGCGGCGCCACTACAGGACTAGGATAGAATACTATTATTGTAATACGTCTATTATATTATAATACAGGCTACTACTAATAAACAAGAGAGCAGTGGATATTGGATATTTTAAAAGAGCGGCGTTCATTGAACGTGCTCATATTTCTGGTGAACGGTGAACTGAATGTATCCTTTTGCAACTAATGAACGTGAGCATGAGTGTTGTTAACTCTCGTGAGGCACCAGAGGATTTACAGCAACCGGCATGCCAGCATGGCTAGTGAAACCGGCTGTAATTCAAACAACGCAGCTACCAGTACTGCTGAAGCCAGTTCATATGAATATTTGAAAGACTTTCATTAACAAATAAGTACAGATTCCAAAGGAAAAAAACTCACATCGGCAACGAGTTTGAAATGTCTTTCAGCTAGCAACTGTAATGAAGCCAGTGGTGGAGCCTGTACCAGCTCGCTTAGAATATATTACATATACATATTAATCTATTATGTTTTTGAACTACTGCATAATTTGGTTCATGCAGGCTAAATACAATTTCCATTGCATCTACAGTATACCTTTAATGCACCTCTTTTTTTCCACTTTCTGCATAATATGACATTGTTTTAAGTGGTAAAACATACCTTGTTTTTTCTTGGCTTTTGAAATAATCTTGATTCTATAGTAGTATACAGTAATTAATTTAGTTTGGGAAGTGGGCGTGGCAACGATTGGGGGCTGGGGGTGGATGGGTAGGAGGAGGTTCTACTGAAATATAATAGAATACAAAAAACTGAGTGAGATCCTGACTAGGGCTGTGAGGTATGGACAAAATCTTCTATCACGATATGGGTAATTTCATATCCCGATAACGATATATATCACGATATAGTATGTTTTCTGTACATGTATTAATATTAATTATTAACGTTGCCATCATTAATATTATATTTAACATTGAAATACAGTTTTACATTGTGTTACACTCACCAATGGCTAGTTGAAGACGGTGGCAAAAACACTGTAGCCGTGTCCAGTCATTCAGTACCAGTGCACTGATGTCGTTAGTCCATTATCTGTACACAGACCCTTAGACCGTTGGCTATCATTGGTCCTCTGGGAAACAGGACATCTGTAAACATCGACTACACAGTGTCCAGTCTTCCTTGATGTAGTGTATTTCCAGCTCATGTACAGCTATGTTGTTCGGTTCGTCCACACACGTTGTTGCAGCATAATATGTCACACTGCGAAGCTCCTCTTCTACTTTGGCTCGGCAATCTCCATATACGCGTGGTAACCAATTCTCGGAAGCCCTTCCTCGCAACGGTGTTTATCGGCCGGGACCGTGTCTTTGCGTCGTAATGGCACTCGTGATTTATTGATGTCTTCGTGACGTTTTATCATACGGAATACGTCTTACTAAATATTATTTTAGATAAAGTTCCTCATCTGGTCTTGGTTGGGCTGAGGTCTGTTCTGTCAGAATCATGCGGGGAGTTTCTTTCCGTGTCAAGCTCCTCCGTGTTTGTATGTTTTTCCAGTCCATGTGTAGAGAATGTAAAGCGGGGTCGGGAATGACATAAAATACTGACGTAAAACAGGTCTGCTGCTTTTTTTTGTGACAATAGAGATATAAACTATAGTTAAATATCTACGAGACATTTTTCTTTATATATCGTCATATCGAGCAGCCCTAATCCTGACCCAGTACCGGTGGGGCCAGGGAATTGAGGAAGGGGCCTGTTCAGATGTGTGTGTGAAAGGCATGTTCTGAAAAATGATTAAATTAACAAACTTAATTTAAACGTGCTTGTGTAATTTGCTAGTATTGTGCCGGCATCACACAAACCTCTTCACCACGATAAAGGGAACCATTTGTGTGTCCCTATAAACTTGGGAGCTGTGTCATCTTGAGCCTTGTGCTCCTGGTAGGGGCTCCAAAGGCAAATTGGTCTCAGGTGAGGGGCCAGACTAAGAATGGTTCAAAAAGCCCCTATGAAAAAACAAGGTAGAGGCTTAGAGACCCTGCCCGGCGGAAGCCTGTGGCCCCCGCCTGGAGCCAGGCCCAGAGGGAGGGCCTGGTGGCTGGATAGGGGTCCTGTAGGGGACTCCGTAGTTCTGCTGGGAGACTTCAGCGCACACGTGGGCAACGATGGTGACACTTGGAGGGGCGTGATTGGAAGGAACGGACTCCCTGATCTAAACCCGAGCGGTGGCTTGTTATTGGACTTCTGAGCTAGTCATGGATTGTCCATAACGAACACCATGTTCATGCATAAGGATGGTCATAAGTGTACATGGTACCAGAGCCCCCTAGGCCGAAGGTCGATGATAGATTTTGTTATCGTATCATCTGATCTGAGGCTGCATGTATTGGATACTCGGATGAAGAGAGGGGCGGAGCTGTCAACTGATCACCGTCTGGTGGTGAGTTGTGTCGGCTGGCCGTGGAAGTCTGGACAGACCTGGTAAGCCCAAACGTTTAGTGCGGGTGAACTGGGAACATCTGGAGGAGGCCCCTGTCCAGGAGACCTTCAACTCTCACCTCCGGCAGAGCTTCTCTGACATCCCTGTGGAGGTTGGTGGAATTGAACCATAGTGGTCGATGTTCAAGGCCTCCATTGATGAAGCAGCGGCTGGGAGCTGTGGTCTAAAGGTCTTGGGTACCTCAAGGGGCGGTAACCCTTGAATGTCCTGGTGGACACCGGTGGTCAGGGAAGCTGTCCGACTGAAGAAGGAGGCCTTCCGGGATATGTTATCCCGGGGGACTCCGGAGGCAGTTGCAAGGAACCTACGGGCCCAGAGGAGGGCAGCCTCAGACGTGACAGAGGCGAGGCAGCAGGTGTGGGAGGAGTTCGGAGAAGCCATGGAGAAGGACTTTAGATCGGCACAAAAGCGCTTCTGGAAAACCGTCCAGCACCTTAGGAGGGGAAAGCGGGGAACCATCCAAGCTGTGTACAGCAAGGAGGGGACGCTGCTGACCTCAACTGGGGATGTAATTGGGTGGTGGAAGAAACACTGAGGAACTCCTGAACCAAACTAATCCACCTTCTATGGTAGAGGCAGAGTTGGAGGATGATGGGGGGGATCAGCATCGATTTCCCTAGCGGAAGTTACTATGGTAGTTAAACAACTCCATAGTGGCAAAGCCCCAGGGATTGATGAGATCCGTCAATATTGCGTGGAAGTCCAGGACAGTGCCAAAGAAGTGGCAGACCGGTGCTTCCCCTACATATGCCATTGGATGCACCGCAACACAGCCACCAGGGTTAATAGACTTTAGAGGGAGATTTCATTTTCATTCAGTTGATATAAAAGAGAGGGGTGTAAAGTTGGTGGTCATATTACTTTTTCTGTGGAATGGCATGGCCAAGAGTATTAGTTAACCACTTGACTATAACTGAGCAGGGTGGGACTCGAGGAGAAACGGTTATGGAATGAAGCATTTAATTAAACTTACAACAATTTCTCATTGGAGTAACGTCTGTTTCCTCTCCCGCAGATGTGGTGTTCTTCGTCTACCTATACCAGCGCTGGATCTACCGGGTCGATCCCAACAGGGTCAATGAGTTTGGCACCAGCGGAGTAGACCCATCCAAGAACAACACGGCAGAGGGCGAGACTGCTCCCACCACTGCTGCAGCCATCACAGACAAACCAGAGGAGGAGAAGAAGAATGATTAAGAGAGACCATGCGCCTATCTGCCTCCCATGCACTCACTCCTAGGGCGAAGAGGACTTGTGGAAGCCAGGCAGGGTCAAACGTGCATTTGCCAGGGAAGGGAGTCATTGTTTAGCTGTCATGGACGCTGCAACAAAAAATAAATTCAGTTCAACTTTCCCTCTGATTTCTGTGTGGGGATCCCCAGCAAATCGTATTAAGTGTAAACTTTGTAAATTCTTATTTCTGTTCCCCACCCATCCCCATCCTCTTGTATTGCAGTTCAAGTGAAGTAAAACAAAATGTGATGTACTGTATTCTGTATGATTTTGAGAGGGTAACAATGGACCTCATTCTGGAACGCAGTTGAGAAGAAATGTCTTCTTAAGTCCGCTTACGAAGTTTCCGGGACAATTCTGGCGTTAATGAACAGTAAATAAATAAAAGCACTACACGAACACTGCAAATGGCAGTGAATAAATAAATCGGCACTAAACGTGGATATAGCCATAGTGGATAACTACATTCTGTAAATAAATGTGAATATCCATAACTAAAATATATAATATGGGCATACATAATATAGATGGGACCTATCAAGATACTCATGTATTTAAAAAGAAAAATATATAATTTCTTCAGTCTTGTCTGCCCGTCCATATTTGTTTGGCATATCTTTCCCAGCAGTTTCCGATTGCTCCAGGACCAGGGTGCAAAAGAAAAGAGACTAAAAATATATAATATAGAGAAAAGGAGCCAACTAGATCTAACTGAGCAACAATCAATGGAATTACAGAATAGCTTCATACAAACTGGTAACTGTGCGTAACGCCAGTGCGCTGTATACAACATTTTAAATAGTTGATGCATAACGCTACACTTTTTAATTTATTTGTAAAACTATTTTTACAATTATTATTTTGGGGGTAAATGTGTTGGTGGAACAAACAACGCAAAAACCCGGACATATGAAGGAATTCATTAAAAACAGACAGACGGACAGATGTTGTAGGACCCCGAAAGAGGATGTTTCGTCACCCTAGTATTAATAGTCCATATACCATCTTGGTCTCTGTTGTTTTCTTATTGTTTGTTTAATTTTTTTTACCTTGCTTAGTGTGACATTGTAAGAGCCAGTGGAGAAACATTCCACTGCTCATCTTACTGGTGACGCTGCATGTAACAAATCAAACCTGTTTTGCACTCGGCCCTACGTTTTCATGCCCTCATAAGGAGCTGGTGAGGCGTTTCTGTATGTAAATTCAAGTCCACGAGAACGCGCGTTCCATTTAAGAATCAGTTTGGAGGGTTAAGATCACATTTCCACGTGTTCATGAATCCAGCGGAGCTGTTTCTTAGATTTGTTCTTGCGATGTTCGTAAGAAGATATTTAAGAAGACACTTCAGAAAATGTTCCAGAATGAGGTCCAATGTCTTGGGAGTAAAGGTTGGGAGGGAGACTGGTTCAGTTCTACTACATTTGGTGTTTGGTATGAAAGCGGCCATGCCCAACTTTTTTTCGGTCAGTAGATTCCTTGTGAGTTTTTCTTTTCATTCCATGTGAGCACCGTGTTACAGGTTGCCTGGAAACTGGTGAGTAGTACCAGAGGAAACTGGAAAAGTCCTGAGCCACAATGGACACCTAGAAGAGGGGTAGGGTAGTGGATGGAGCCAAGATGGATGACCCTGTCTAAACACTACCCACAACACAGTGGCTACTACCTTCAATGTTAACAAATGGTTGATGTTCCAAACTTGAACAGAAAAAATAATAGCCTTGTTGGTATTAATATAAATATATTAATATTGTCAATGACTTGATTTTTTGTTTTTTTGTAATGTTTTTTCAGTCACTGAATCTTTCTTTTGTATGTCCTGAAACTGTACATAATATCAACATATGCTAATAATACCAATGTCAAACTGTGTAGCAATAGCTCATTTGCAAGTCTTTGATTTTTTCCTGCTGGACTTCTGATTTTCAAATTGATTCACGTTCACCTTCACGCTCCCAAGTCAGTTCACCTTTACAAAGCAGTGAAGTCTGAAAGTCAGATGTGTGTGGGAAGAATTACAGTGTCTCTTGCTTTTATTTTTGGTGCTGTAAAGTCTGAAATGAAGATGGTTCCATGTTGGTACATATTAAATTTGGAGCGCTCATGTTTATAGTAAAACATAAGTGTGATTTAAAATGTCTGTGCATACAGTTTTTGATTTAACCTTCATTAACAATTACTACCTGCTGAGATCAGGAACGTCTTTTCTTTATTTGTCCCTGCAGCCCGATGCTTATTGATGGTGAGGTGAATGCGGTTTTAATCATTCACAGCAGCAAGCCTAGAGTATGATCGTCAGACACTCTGTTAAAAGTTGATCGTTTTGGTTCAGGATCATTGGTCAATCACTTTGTGTTTCTAAAAAGTTTGTGTGGAAAAACAAAAAAAAGTAAGCAAATGACCCCCCTTGGAAAATCTGGTTGGTTAGATATACAATTGAAATCCCCAGATTTGAGGCCTGATGGTGAGACTGCAACTATCTGGTGACAAAAAGTTAATGTTCAACATGTCACTTGCCTACTTGATGCATCTGTTGACTGTAACCCTGAACCCAAACCTCGTCCCATTGATAACCCCAACCGTCTGGGACCTGTCATGTCTGGAGTTTTCACACCTTATCACCAGGAACTGGGTAGTTTCAGTGACACATTATAGTCACTTGGTAAGTTGAGCGTGTCTATCTAAATGAAGTATGACCCGATATAGTCCTGAGTCAGCCTCGCTCGTGATTGGCCCAGGCCCCTCTCTGGAGACATCCGGGTATCCTGGGGCGGTGGCCCGTCTCCGTACACGGCCTCGTCTTTCCTGGCGGCCTCTCAGCTCTGCCGACCGTTTCTTCAAACTGGTGAGGTTTCACTTTCCGTTTCTTTTCAACCGCCTGTGCTTTCCGCCACCTGTAGGTGGCAGTGTTACGCCTGATAACGTTCGACGCGATAACGATACCCGTTTTATGGCAATGCTCAAAGACGGAACACGGTCCCGCTTCAGAACGAGGCCGCCGGACGCGCTGTGCGCTTATTGGTGCGATGAAGTATTCATGAGGACATGACGAGGTCTCGCGCCTCGAGTGCGGGACATGCGCATGATGCAACCAGGAGAAATGAGTTTAGGAAGAGCTGAACAATTCGCCATTATGGCCTCTGGATGGTGTGTGTGTGTTTATGTGTGTGTGTGTGTTTATGTGTGTAATTTCAATTGTTTAAAATAAAAAAGGTGTTTTGCTTTTGATTCGTTAACACGGCCGCCTCACCTGCCCCGGTGGGGGTTTCCCGCTCGGGACGTGACGTGCGTGGGGGGATTTCCACACCCCGAGTCCACAGCCAGTCGCGTCTCGGCTGGTGAAACACGGCGCTCACCACGTGGCCGGCGGCTAGGGCGACCGGAGGAGGAGGAGGAGGAAGAGGAAGAGGGGGAGGAGTGTCGCCCCCTTACCGTAAAGCAGAACTCCAGGACTGTCCGGCTGGGAAGGAGAGGACGGGACGACAAAGTCCCTTGATCTGCCCGCTGACCTCAAGATGAGAAACATGGACGTGTTCAGCGGCACCTCAGGTAGGTTGTCGTGTGCGAGCTGACATCACCAGCCAACACCCGTCCCGGGATCGACACCCGTCCCGGGGATCGACACCCGTCCCGGGGATCGACACCCGT
The DNA here is from genome assembly GCA_900312575.1 of Acanthochaenus luetkenii. Classification (NCBI taxonomy): domain Eukaryota; kingdom Metazoa; phylum Chordata; class Actinopteri; order Beryciformes; family Stephanoberycidae; genus Acanthochaenus; species Acanthochaenus luetkenii. The sequence continues at coordinate 403 of OMOT01087038.1, read as the reverse complement.
CCCGCCGTGACTCCCAGCTCTCACTGAGGGTATCCGGTGCTTTACTTACCGACAGTATGCTTTCTCCCTCTGTACTGCAGCACTGGAGCCAGCACTGGAACTAGCACTGGAGCTGACGGACTTGGGTGAGTAGTGTCTCGCAGCGGTCGCGCCACAGAGCTACGTGTCTGTCTCGACCCTATGGGAGGCGAGACACCTGTGTGAGCGCATGCGCGACACGCAGACGGGTATTTAAATCGTTCGTCTCTCTTACTTCCTCCATTTCCATCCTGGGTTGCGTTTCGATGCTAAGTGTCTGTCCCTCGTACCAACTCCTTTGCAGACATCATCCAAGAAATGATCGCAGAGGACGGAGCGATTTCGGAGCGGTGTCCCTCGGGTGCCCCCTCCCTCCCCGGGCCTC
>OMOT01087037.1:0-11795 GCA_900312575.1 Acanthochaenus luetkenii | reverse complement strand
CATGGGCCCTGTCAAACTTTAGAGCTGCCACACCAGTCAGACAGATCACTTAACAGTGAATCACAACCCAGAAACTCAACACACCCATCTCTCTATCTCTCTCTGTTGTGTCACCATGAGCCGAACAAATGTCTGAACTCTAGTCAGGATAGATAGCAGAGGAGAAAGAGGAAGAATAGGAGGATAATTCATTGAGGTGTGGAGAAGAAAAGTGGTTGGATTTCAACAGGTACTGATGACCACAACAACAGCACGCTATAGGTATGTTTTATCAGCTTTGCAGTGCTTTACTTGTATGGTGTCATTCAAATGTAGCTTATTAGTCACAGCACTAATTGATACGTTTATTTCATCAACTGTCAAACTACAGCAACATTTAAGGGTATCATTCCAAAATGCTATAGATTCTTGAAAACAAATATTTTATTTGAGATTTGATCTGAACAGCTAACAAATATAGCCAATGACATCCATTTTGTAGGTAAAGTGTGTTTCCAAAATTACTTTTACTTTCATGTCAGGTACTGTAAGTAAGATTAGATGGCTTCTTTTTTTAAACCTCTTTTTGGAATAAAACCCTATATTTTCCCCATGTTTTTCATACTTCAATACATTTCAGTCCTCTTTACATTCCTTGTTTGGTTGAAAATAATCTTTTTTGTGTGTGAATGTACAGTAGCTCAATCAGCCAAAGCTTTTGATCTGCTGATCTCTCTGTGTTTTTGTCTTGTCAGCTGTTTACCAATATGGGCTCAGGCCAGAGCAGGGACAAGTTCCACTGTAACCAGTACCTGAATGGACAGGGACCTCCATCACTGGTACATCAAGGTCCTCCACCACTTAATACTGCTGCACATATGTGCCTCTTCCACTGTCTCCATCTCTCTTTCTAGCTTTGTCTCCTACTAATTTATGAGCACCTCTACTGTAGTTTAACCTGGTCTATTGTCTCTACAGCTAATGAAGGAGTGAATGGGAACTACAGAACATTGAATGGCTCCCAGCCAGAGGGCCAGATGACCTGGGCAATCCTCCACAGAGGCCTGCCAGGCTTCCCTGATGACAACACCCTGCAGATCAACTATATCTTCCCTGATGGCATACAGACAGTAAGCTTAGCACTCCAGAAAACATATACTGTATATCTACTTTAAAATATAAAAGATATACTAGATACAAGTGGACCTCACACAAATCAAAGAAAATAACATCACAAATGAGCAACTCTAGTTCACCCCCTACGGGGCTGGGTTCTACAGTCTGTTAAATAAGGCCTTTTCAGGCTAGGCATCATAGTGCTTCCCTGGTTCAATGGTCGGGCTCAATACAGGAATAATACAATGACCATGCATGAATGAATGACCAAATCAGATAAGAAATGTATATCCTAAAATATATATACTGGTATATGCAAAAGAATACAAAAAAACAATGCAACATAAAAAGGGGGAAATCAAATGGTGGCTATATACTGTATATACACAAACATCCATACATAAGCACACCTAGTATTCATTGGACCCCTGTATTTGCATGTCCAGCCAGTACAGTAGGCACAGATTCAGTTTGTACTATTAAGACGTGCCATACACCACCTCTTGACCCTTGAATAACCGGACTACTGCCTCTGTCACCACACAGCTCAGTTAGCTCTCCACATTTCAGAGATGTGTAATCTCGAGAGCAGCCTGTAACCAAAAAGGTAATGTGAAAGAACCGATTTGAAGCAGCAAGACAAAACAGATGGAACACATATTATATACTGTATATGCAGTGTTATACTGTATATCATATGTAAATAAGTACAACATACTTTTAAAAGGCAAATAAAAACAGTAAATTGCAGTGCTACTGAAACATTAACAGCCAGGAGCAGAGCAGAAGTTCCTATGGGGAGCCTGGCAGTGTTCTTTCCTATGAGAAAGCTGAAAATCTGGTTAGTCTGGTTAGCAGGGCCACAGAGGAGGATGGGACTCTGCAAAATGCTAAACATTTCACACAGATCATTCAGAAAGTGTTGACAATAGCTTAAAACAGCATAGATCACATTCCACAATTGTTTCCTGTGCAATACGGGTTTTGATGGGGATATTTGCAAGGGCAGAAACCACTTATCACATTGATTTTATGTTCACTTTTTTGTTGTTGTTGCATTTAGCAGTAGATTAATTTAATTAAGGAACAAATAGCACAACTACTTCCACTACTACTACTGCTACTACTGCTGGTGGTGATTTGATGTTAAAGAAATATTGTTAATTTGACAAAATGTGTTACCTTGTATTTATTTTTTATTTCTAGGATTTTTCTATCATGCATGATAATTTTATAGACACAATAATATTTGTTCCATCTTTTGTCAGATGCTGTGGCTTCAACCCCGACAATTCGTGGCTGTTTGTAATGTTAGAGAATTTAAAGAAATAGTTCAGCCAAAAGGGAAAATGTTGTCATTACTTACTCACCCCTCATGTCAGTCGAAACACTGGTGAAGCTTGTATGTATGTCATGAGACATGAGTTGTGTAGATAGATTGTGTGGCTGAAATATACCTTTAAGCTTATTCTACTATTGAAGCTTACCCTCCACCCCTTGCAGGAGAAACATGCCCACCCTGGTCAGGCATTTGCTGGGCTACGGCTGTGGTCTTACTTGCCTGACAACCGTGAGGGCAGGAAGGTTCTCAGGCTGCTGGACAGGGCCTTCAGCCAGCAGCTCCTGTTCACCATAGCCACCAACCAGCAAGGAGAGGACATGGTCACAGCAGCCATCCCCCTCAAAACGCAGCCAGATGGAGGGACCAAGACGTGAGTCGGTCTCAATGATTCATTTATTTATTATTCATTGTATGCTGACCCTGCTTCACATTCATACAGTTACACACACTCATACTTGGAGCTGCCCAGTATAACCACAGTCTTCTACTGCCGGCCACTGGGAGCTGCCCAATACAACCAGTCGTTTAGCCATTTGTTGGATTCTTGTATTCAAAGCATCTGATAACACCAGGAGTGTAGATATTTTTAGCATGGGTGGTGCCAGTGGGAATGGAAGCCCACTGGTGTGTGTGTGTGTGTGTGTGTGTGTGTGTGTGTTGTTTGCCTCATATAGTTTTTTCCAAAGAATAACACTTTGAATCTTACTACATCAACTGCAAACTAATTGTTCCTGTGTAATTTGTATTCATGCAGTGAGAGCTACCCAGACCCAGATTACCTGAAGACTGTGAGGAAGCTACTGAAGGACAAAGGCATTGAGTAATGCATAACATCACACAACACACTGTTGGATGGACAGATGAAGACAGAGCGCTGCACTTCACACTATAGTTCAGCTCTGCATGCCCAGAGTTCATGTGCAGTGAATAATTAGAAAAGTATTTTTTGGAATACTAGATGATGTTTGCTAATAGAATGTGTAATCTTTGTATCTTATATGTATAAAATACGAGTTTTTAGTTCTATAATATATTTCATTTATAATATGACATATCTGCTCAATTTAGCTTATAGTACATGCACAGAAACATTTTAGTTTTAAAATATATGTATTATAACAAAATATCAGTTAGTTATTTGATTATGTTTTCATGTCTCATGGGTTTGCTGTTACCTGTCCTAATCTTAATATAATGATGGCTGTTTACTTATATAATTTGGAATTATATTACTGTATTTCAAGGACATTATAAATGGGTAAATTGCCTACATGGCACTGTGTGTATTACATTTATTTTCAAGCAGAAGAGAGATTACTCCCAACTCCAGTAACTGAACAGAAAAATGTTATGCACTTTACCTGTTGTATGACATTTAATTTATTATGGTACTCCAGACACCTTAGTCACTAGGCGTTATTACTTACCTAGTTATTACTTAATCTAGTTGAAATGTGTGCTGTGGTTTGTCCATTTCTGTCAGGTCTCCAAGTTTGAAGGCACAGAATAAGGTTAAAGTATCTTGTCCTATCAAATTATAATTTAATAAGTCATAGCAATGTTGCAATGACACCTCTTTTATCTTCATATCTCCGTACAAAATAGTTATCCTTAGATTTTCTGAGTTCCTACAAAGCAACACTAATTTGGAATATGTAAACCTGTTTTTCTAATTTTGCATATGGTTTGAACACATTTCAACATATTTAATTAATCTGAACAATCTGGTCTTCCCCACTGCCCCTATTGCTGAGGGGTTTTAGATCAGCAAGGTTCTACTGTGGAACTGTTCCAGTTGGAGTAGGGGGAAGGAGCTCTGCTGTTTATTGTTCTTATTTTTATTTTCTTATTTTTTGCCCTTCCTATCGCCTTGCCACTCCCTTATTGGTCCAGGTAGCAGTGTGAACTTTCCCAGGGTGATGCAGGCTTTATGTTCTCTTCAAACTGAATTACACCCAGGTCCTCACACTCACAATAAAGTCTAATCTAATTTGGGAGGCCTCTGTCATCCAAGAGCCTCTTAAACCACTTTCTTCTGGATGCTCAAACACATTCATCTGTCCACCACTGGCAGGTCACACAGCCTGTCAAATCTGTCTTCACTGCAACACACACACACATTTGTATACACACAGGCACACACAGCACTGCTGTTCTATTTATAGCACAAGAGGCAGATGTATTCCGGATCTTTTTCGATCCAACTGTGTGAGGAGGCGGCTCCAAATTGTTTCTTTGCCGTGTCAGAATTGTTCAGTTTAGACAACAGGATTCATTATAATAATTTATCCGTTATTGTCACACACATGCACAGAGCACCGCACACACCTAGTGAAATTATTCTCTGCATTTAACCCATCATGGATATATAGCTATATATATATATATGGCTGTATAGTCAGTCATGCCATACTGATTCCTTGTCACTTCATTTTTTAAGGAGAAATAACTGGTGGAATCTGAGCAGAAATCATTAACAAACAGTGACTGCCACTTCAGCCATGAAAGCTTTAGCTCAATGCTACATAGAATAGTTTCTGCATTTGCATTCTCTTTCCCTCTCTGTAGCTACTGTACCATTCTTAGCAATGATGAATGGGCCAGTGCTGTTTAATTAAGATCTTTAATTTGGCCCACAATTAGAGGCCATCCACTTTGGAAGACAAATCATATTGTGTGACTGTTGATGAAAAGACTTGGGGATGGTGGATGCTGACGATGGATGTAGTCTAGATGCCCCTCTTCTGTTTCCCAAGCAAGCCCATGTAATGTTTAATTCGTCCGTCCGTCTGGTCTGTCTGTCTATCTGTCTAATAAAACAGTCAACATACCTGTAGGGTATTCAAATTTATCAACCAGGTTACCTGGTATCCTTCAAAGAGTACCATCATGTGTTATATTTTATTTGCAAACAATCATTGTGTAAGAGTAGGTGTCACATTTTTCAAATGGTGGACATCTCAACCAAACTCTTTACATTACATACATTACAGCATTTAGCAGACTCTTATCCAAAGTGACTTACATATCATCATACCACTGGCAGAGGCAGCCATGCAAGGCACCAACCTGCTCAACGGGAGCCATTTGGGGTTAGGTGTCTTGCTCAAGGACACTATGGCAGTTTTTTTTATTTTTCTGGAGGAGCTGGACTTGAACCGCCAACCTTGCGGTTGCTGGGCGGGATTAAAAGTAACCATATTGTAAACCATAGTGTTATTTCACATTCATTCCAAAGATTGTTGCTCACCCTGCACATACACATTTCTTTCTACGACTCTTACTTCCGGGCCCAAGATATATGTGCATTAGGGTCATTTCCTTGGCTCCGCCTGGCCCACATGAACGAGCCTAGTCGCCTTCTCGTAGCGACCGTGACCCCAGCGCGTTCATGAGCGCCGGCAGACAGCTTTGGTTCGGGGTCCCTTTCGCTGCTGAAAATTGCCAGCTCTAGTTAGCTCTTTCAGGAAATCATTGTCGAGTAATGGCCTAAAAGATCCAGCTGACTATCATTTATTCAAGAACAATTTAACATCTAACATTAAAGTCTAATTTTTGGATCTTGCTCCATATAACAAAGGCTTCATTTGTATAAATCCTTCAGCTGATGTAATTCAATCAGGATAATATTAAGCTAAGCTAATGTTGGTAATAACGTTAGCATAATGTTATGGAGTAAGCTAGCATTAAACATTAAGTTAACTTAGGTAAAGATAGATCAGTTCACTAGATCATAGCCTAAACGCTGCCCCACTCATCTTTATTGTGTGTTGAGTGTTGTTTTGTGTTTCTTACAGGGGAGCCAAGTTCATGCCACACACTAGGTAGCTTGTGGCTCTATGTTTTTACAAATGCATAACCAGGTAAGGAGATTTATTTTGAATGTAGAGCATTTTAAATGTGACATGGTTCATACATTGGTTACAGACAGCAATGACTTGGCAGCTAATGTTATCTAGTTTGGCTCTGGCTAGTGGGCTGATTTTATCGTTATTATTATTTTACCAATGTGTACTCTGTGCAGTGTTGTGCAAGTTCACATTTCACAGGAGCTAGCTCAAAGTTCAGTTCACACATTAAAATGAACTAGTTCATAGTTCACATTTTTGATCACAGTCCCAAAACATGAACTAGTTCACGTTCATTTCTTCCGTTATTTTTAATTCTATTCTATTCTTTTTTTGCCCACCCTATGACTTGCCCTTCTTGTGATGATCGTCATTCACTCGCAAATATTTCCCAAGACTGGTCGAATGCTTCAACTGGATGTGTCGTTTCAAATTCGTTACCAATGTGGCTGATGTTCGCACTTGTTTCTTCAGACCTGGCGGCACAATTTGCACATAAACGTGAGGGTTTTTCTGTTGGAATCTGTATTGATTTGTTCATAAAAGTCTTTCAAATATTCATATGAACTGGCTTCAGCAGTACTGGTAGCTGCATTTATTTCAGTTAAAGTTATCCTTTGCTATTTAAGAATGCCACTGATCTGAGTCTGTCTTGCAATCAATGCTTGATTCCCCTGAGAATGTTTCACCCATTTAGAGTGGAACATATAAGATGAAAGATATTATTTTCTAATAAATACATTTATTTTTACACTGATAATTTATCTTGGATTATCTCTTAAATAAGCCTATTTTATCATCACACTGTAGCCCATTCCCCTCAAAACACTTTCCTCCACCATACCTTGGTTATTAGATTTTACTGGCATTTAAGTGAATGTTTTTACTAGTCACAAATATATTTTATTTTTTACAAACAGTGCTTTTATCTAGACAAGCCAGTCTTACAAAAATGCACTCATACATTGCTGAAAGTCTTGTTTGTGACTACTTTCTGCCAAACTTGACTAAAGCCACACATCCATCCATCCTTCAACCTCTTATCCGAAGTCGGGTCACGGAGGTAGCAGATCCAGCAGGGGGCCCCAAACTTCCCTTTCCCTGGCCACATTAACCAGCTGACTGGTGGATCCCAAGGTGTTCCCAGGCCAGCGTGGAGATATAATCCCTCCACCTAGTCCTCGATCTGCCCCATGGACTCCTCCCAGCTGGACGTGCCTGGAAAACCTCCCTAGGGAGGCAACCAGGTGGCATCCTTACAAGATGTCCCAACCACCTCAACTGGCTCCTTTTGACGCAAAGGATCAGTGGCTCTACTCCGAGTCTCTCATGGATGACTGAGCTTCTCACCTTGTCCCTAAGGGAGATGCCAGCCACCCTCCTGAGAAAACCCATCTCGGCCACTTGCATCTGCGATCTCGTTCTTTCGGTCATGACCCACCTTTCAAGGCCATAGGTGAGAGTAGGAACAAATATTGACCGATAGATCGAGAGCCTTGCCTTCTGGCTCAGCTCTCTTTTCGTCCCAACGGTGCGGTAAAGATAGCGCAATACCGCTCCCGCTGCTCCGATTCTCTGGCCCATCTCACACTCCATTGTCCCCTCACTCGCATCAAGACCCTGAGATACTTGAACTCCTTCACTTGGGGTAAGGACTCATTCCCTACTCGGAGTAGGCAATCCACCGGTTTCCTGCTGAGAACAATGGCCTCAGATTTAGAGGTGCTGACCCTCATCCCAGCCACTTCACATTCGGCTGCAAACCGATCCAGTGAGTGCTGAATGTCATTGATTGATGATGCCGGAAACAGGATTGGTGACAAGGCGTAGCCCTGGTAGAGGCCAACCCCCACTGAGAACGAGTCTGACTTACTGCCGAGAACCCGGACACAGCTCTCGCTTTGGGTGTACAGAGATTGGATGGCCCTAAATAGTGACCCCCTCACCCCATACTCCCGCAGTACCTCCCACAAAAGCTCCCGGGGAAACCGGTCGTAGGCCTTCTCCAGATCCACAAAACACATGTAGACTGTATAGGCATACTCCCAGGCCCCCTCCAGGATCCTTTCAAGAGTAAACAGCTGGTCCGTTGTTCCACGGCCAGGATTTAATCCATATTGTTCCTCCTCAATCTGAGGATCGACTATCGGTCGGACCGTCCTTTCCAGCACCTTGGAGTACACTTTCCCGGGGAGGCTGAGTAATGTAATGCCCCTGTAATTGGCACACAGGGGAACCACCACTCTGGCCTGCCACTCCTTTTGCACTTTCCCGTACTTCCACGCAATGTTGAAAAGACGTGTCATCCATGACAGCCCCTCATCACCCAGAGTCTTCAGCATTTCTGGACGGATCTAATCAATCCCTGGTACTTTGCCACTATGGAGTTGTTTGACTACCTTAGAGACTTCCGCCAGGGAAATTGATGTTGATCCCCCATCATCCTCCAGCTCTGCCTGTACCATAGAGGGTGGGTTAGTCAGGTTCAGGAGTTAGTCAGGTTCAGAAATTGTTCCTTCCACCGCACGATTACATCCTCAGTTGAGGTCAGCAGTGTCCCAGGCCAGCGGGATGGAGAGGCGTCCACCAGGCGCTCGCTTCGGATAAGCGGTTGAAGATGGATGGATGGATGGATGCAACATTTGTACATGGTTGAATTCCTGAATACCTGTTTAGAAATAGTATCAGTGCCAGTGACTGAACTAGACATGATCAGTATGTAATTCAAGCAGGTTAACTCAATTTGGACATCTAAAAATAAAGTTAAAGGAAATAAAAGAAACTAGAAAAGGTTAAAAATTTTAAAGATAATTTGGGTGCTTGCTTCAGTTTGAACAAGTAGACAATTGAATTCATCAAGAGTGTAAATGTCTTCAGCAGGTTACAATCTGGCATTATACACAAAAGAGCAAAAGAGTGACAGAAAGTGAAAGAGTATGTGGCAGACGGACGGAGTTTAGGAGGGGAGAGGTGCCGTTCCCTGCATGGACGCTGAAGCCCATAAACGGACGTCCGCCCCAATCAGCGGCAGGTAGGGAGCAGCTGAGGTGATTAGGGAGAGCAGGCAGGGCCAATCAGAGCAAGGGGCAGCAGGGTTTAAAAGGGAGAGAACTCAGAGGAAGGTATGCGACCCGTGGGGAAAGTAGGAGGATGAGCGATAAAGTGTGTGACACGACTGCTGATAGCTTGTATGACCGATTGTCTGAGAACCCTGTTTGGTTTCGACCCCCATCTGTCTGAGAACGCTTCTCCTGCTTTGACCCCCAGATTGTACGAGAACCTGCCCTATGTACCGACCCCGGGACTGGACAATGACTACCCCTTAAGTGACATTGCCCATAAAACTCATTTTCTTCCCGAAGCAGTAAATAAAATGCTCTGTTCGGTTATTCTCTGTGTGGACAGCCGTTCTGTTGTCTCCGGTCACGTGGACACTCAACCCACCCTGGAGTGTGCCACAAGTAAAATAAAGTGATAGAGTGAAAAAATGATAAATTAGTGAAAGAAAGAGACTGAGAAATAGTAAGAGTGAAAGAAATTAAGAGTGAAAGAAAGAGTTGATGAAATAAAGAAGTGTGAAATAGTTACACGGACAGTTGGTTAGTTAGACAGGTGTGTTAGGTGGGTAATTAGTTAGACAGTTGGTCAGTTAAACACCGATGCCACTCCTATCCTGCTGATGTGCCAGCAAGGATGATACAATTAGTTTGACCTAAGACAGCAATCCTGTCTCCAAATTGCATACTAACCGTTGTCTCCCCCAATATAAATTATTTCTAAATAAATTATGTAATTAAAAATATATATTTAATAGAAGTCGACTCCACTTTTGAAAGAATTCACATATAAAAATGAAGGTTTTGTGTCCCCCTCAGTTTTCTGAACCATTGCATGGGTTGCCCACTCTCATGCTTTTGATGTGAGACACACGCTTTGAGCCTCTGTTTCATGCTCTTACGCTAAACAAATCGCATGCCAGTTTAAAACATAGCAGGCATTTAAAATATAGCAAGACTCAGTCTGAGCAAATTGAGCAGGCTCTTCTAAACATATTGTTTTGCACAAGATAGTTTCCCTCTACACGATGAGATCAGATTGGCTTACAGACAGTAAAGACAGACTGTGATTGTCTCACAGACAGTAAGGACAGACTGTGATTGGCTCATTCTCTCCCGCAGCACCGCAGTGTTGCTCTCTGTGCGCGCGGCACTTTCTGAAAACACAGACGTTCTCCAGATGATTAGAGGTAAGAACCTGCAGCACAGCCTGTTACCCGGGATATATTATATATCAGAAACCATATATCATATATGGTATCACTGTTTCAACTGTTGCAGTGCTAAGACTTTCACCGTCCCGTATAATATGGAATTGTCACTTAATGAAGAGCAAAACGTTGCGTTCCTTAATGAGTCAATATGAACCACGATGTGTTCTGTATTTCAGAATAACACAGTTATGAATAGTGAAACCACGGCCACACTATCATCTCGCTGTCATGGTATTGGAATTTGTGTTTACGTTAATATTTTGTTTTGTTTATCTTGTAATTATGAAAAAATGAAAAGACAGCCGAATCCAGATCACTACAATGTGAAAAAGTAAAATACACTGAAGCCTTTCCTGCAGTATTTATATTGTGTATCACTCAGTATAGTGCACAGTAAAACAAGTGATCCCATGCTGTTTTACAAGCAAAAGTAAAATAAGCAAATTATGTAGTTTTCATATTTTACACTATTAACCAAAGATCCACAGAACACAAAGGGTCACCGCAGCATTGAAGCTGTACTTACCGTTTTCTGGGTCAGTGTGTAACAGACTACCAGACCAGGTAGATGATAGTATCTGCTGTTTTGGTTGACTTATTCAATGTTGGGACATGTCTTCATTGTTTTGAGAGCTTTATTGCATTTTATGTACCATATGAAATTAACAGTTTGGTGAAACAGCATGTTAGTGTAGTGTAGACAGTTGCATTAATCCCACGGACCCACCATCCACGGGGAGAACCGCTGGGGTTGGGTGCGCTGTCAGACAGGTGGCAGTGATGGTAGGGGGTCGCGACGGACCAGACCCTGGCGGCAGAGGCTGGCTTTGGGGACGTGGAACGTCACCTCTCTGGGGGGGAAGGAGCCGGAGCTTGTGCGGGAGGTTGAGCGTTACCGGTTAGATCTGATGGGGCTTACCAATATGCACAGCCTCGGCTCTGGAACTGTACTCCTCGATAGGGGTTGGACTCTATTCTTCTCCGGAGTTGCCCAGGATGTGAGGCGCCAGGCGGGTGTGGGGATACTCACAAGCCCCCGGCTGAGCACCGCTATATTGGAGTTTACCCCGGTGGACAAGAGGGTTGCCTCCCTGTGCCTAAGGGTTGCGGGGGGGAAAACTCTGACTGTTGTCTGTGCTTATGCACCGAACAGCAGTTTGGAGTACTCTGCCTTCTTGGAGATCCTGAATGGAGTCCTGTATGGGGCTCCGGTAGGGGACTTCATAGTCCTGCTGGGAGA
>OMOT01087036.1:14860-29358 GCA_900312575.1 Acanthochaenus luetkenii | reverse complement strand
TTAGCATCTCAGTTTTGTTGGCATTTAGTTGCAAAAAATTAGCTGACATCCATTTTTTGACAGCAGATAAGCACAGCTCTAAGTTTGAAAGCTGTGAAAGGTCATTTGGCTTAATTTGGAGGTACATTTTGGTATCATCTGCATAACAATGACATTTTAGATTATGATGGTGAAATATTGCACCGAGAGGCAGCATATAAATAGAGAAAAGCAAAGGGCCTAACACTGAACCTTGTGGTACACCGAAATTAACTTTGGAACATTCTGAGATTATGTTGTTGTGTGAAACACTATGCATTCTATCAGATAGGTCAGATTTAAGCCTTAAAAGCGCAGTGCCATAGATAGCAACGTGGTTCTCTAGGCGGTCTAGAAGTATATTATGATCAACTGTATCAAATGCCGCGCTTAAGTCAAGTAGGATTAAAATAGAGGAGAAATCAGAATCTGAGGCAAGGAGTACCGTAAGTCATTTACCACCTTGGTGAGAGCTGTCTCGGTGCTATGGAGAGACCTGAAGCCAGATTGAGACGGTTCAAAAAGACTATTGGAAGACATATGATAATAGTCTGTGAAATAGAGGATACCTTCTATTTAATGTGGCTGTTTTGAGTCTTAAAACACTGGTTCTAAACACAAGGCATGCATGTCAAATGGTTTGACGACTTGCTGTTAAAATGTCTTGATTATACGTTATTAGCAATGCACTCTGTACATTTTTGTGTCTGTGGTTTTGGAAATTAGACTTGTATTTTTTTCCAGCTCCCAGTAGTGTTTTTTAACCACAGAACTGTAATAGTTACATTTGGACCAACACAGTGTTGACCACACAGTGCAGTGTTAAATGCATTGAAAGGGTGGTTACAAGTGTCATGTATCTGGGAATAATCTGAGATAGACTGGGCTTTACACCCATAAACACGGTTAACTTATGACTGAAGTCTGTAATGTCTTGTTGCCGTTTGAACTGAACTGCTCATTATTTCCACCTCCAGGTTTCATGTGGATAAACTGTCCTCGGCCCATGTTTACCTGAGAATGCCAAAGGTGAGGAGTCCACACAGTCAGTGAGAATATAATGGAAATACAGATGATACTGGTTCATGGTGATACTTGATACAATTGGACGTCCACATCGGTTGAATCCATTGCCAGTGGAACAGGGCAACTTTTCTATCTTTTTCTTTTGTATTTTTTTGGGGCCAATTTAAATTACCATGATCATTGGTAGGGATGCCCCCCGAAATCCGGTTCTAAATTAGTAAAAAGTATTGATAAGATCTGATGTTATCGGTTCTGCTATCGGTAGGTACTCGAGAAATTATGGAGTGAGATTTATATTGTGGCAAATGTGTTTTTCGAGGAATTTAAACGTCACAAACATAATCTTGTTTGCCGCTTTCTTTATCTCTCTGTCTCTCTCTTTCTGTGCTCTTACAGACACACTCGCTAACACACGCACATACAAGTACGTACAGTCATAGGCGGAAATCCCTGGGGGAACGGGGTGGACACGACCACCCCACCCCATCCTGGGAAAAATTTAGTTTGTCCCCCCCCAATATATCACTGTAAACATATCTATGTAATTTAAATCATATTAATAATACGCAATGACAGCACTTGTGATAATTATAGAAACGTAACAGCGCATTGTTACGTTTCTAAAGATTGTGATCCCCCCGCCCTTTGCTTCACAATGGTTTGATCCCCACTGCAGGTAAGCCGTATGAGCCATAGATACGGAGTTAGCTAGGCTAATAACGAATAGGCTAATAAATAAAATAGAATTGTTTAGCTACAAATATATTTGAAAGATTTGGCAACTTTTTGTAGGCTGTCGGGCTGAGGCTGCAGCTGCCATGTCCCAGCCCACCCCTCCTCCCTCTACCACTGCCGGTCCCAGCCAAGCCCAAAGTCCCTTCATGCTAGCAGTTAGAGGAAGGATGACAGAGGATAATAATCCAAAAGAACCGATAAGAGTATCGATAAAGTACCGAACCGATAAGCAGTATCGATAAGAGTAGTAGTATCAATAAAATCCTAACGATACCCATCCCTAATCATTGGTCATTTAAAATGTAGCCTAGTAGAAGACACTCAAATGGAAAGGAACACAAAAGTACAAACATTACATTACGGCATTTAGCAGACGCTATTATCCAAAGCGACTTGCCTATCATTGGCGGAAGGCAGCCATGCAAGGAGCCAACCCGCTCAACGGGAGCAATTTGGGGTTTGGTGTCTTGCTCAAGGACACTATGACAGATTTGTTTCTATCATTAAAAAATGAAATAGCTGCAGCAGTAGCTCAGGAGGTAGAGTTCCCTCCTCGCAACCGTAAGGTTGAAGATTCGAGTCCAGCTCCTCCCGGGAAAATAAATCTGTCATAGTGTCCTTTGTCGCTTTGGATAAAAGTGCTGTAATGTAATGCACTTCCCCCAGACAGGATGAATACATCAGTGATCGGCGATATATGTTATGATGATTGATTGACAGTACGATGTACACAGTTGCCCAACCATAGATTATTTTTGACACACACACACAGATTTTCAGGCATCGATGATTGATCTTTGTCTGTCTGTTCTAGGGTCTGACCATAGATGATATTCCCAAGGAGGTGCTGATAGATTGTGCACAGCTGGTGAAAAACAACAGCATCCAGGGTAAAGCTTTCCTGATAATGTCATGTATTAGATTGCACTTTATTGACCCCCTAGGGGAAATTCAGGTGTTACAGCAGCAGTTGGCAGGACAATGCCAGAAATAGGGAAGGCAGTAGGAAAAAATAAAGAACACAGGTAATATCAGGTAACAATAATGGGCACATACAAATGTACAACTGTATCACTAAATGTAGTCCTGTGTGGGATAGTTGAGTCCCATAATATAGTCCAGAGATGTGTAATCTCCATGTGCAACATAGTGCAGGTTGGCGTGTGTGTGGGGGGGATGTCCTGTTATTGTGCAGTTGGGGTGGGGGTCGCTGGTCACTTGTTGACCGTGTTGAACAGTCCATTGGCTGTAGGCACAAAGGAACGCCTAAGGCGCTCTGTCCTGCTTCGTGGTAGGATGAGCCTGTGGCTGAAGGTGCTCCTCATCAGCCTCAGCTCATCATGGAGAGGATGAGAGGGGTTATCCAGGATGGTGTTGATCTTCCCCCTCATCCTCCTCTCTGCCACTACCTCCAGACTGTCCAGTTTGAAAAAAAGTGACTTGAACTCCTCCCTGTCCCCTGCCATGAAAACCCTCTTCTTCCTGTTAAGGAGGGCTTTAATGTCCTTATTAATCCATGGCTTGTTATTTGGGAAGCAGTGGACCTTCTTGGTGGGTACGACGCTGATCTCACAGAAGCAGATGTAGTCCCTCGATGTCCTCCCCGTAGTCCTCCAGGAACAGCTCCCAGTCGGTGGTCTGGAAACACTCCTGTAGGGCCAACTCAGCCTCGTCAGACCACACCATCACAGTTCTGGTGGTGGCGGACTGCTGCAGGCGTGTACGTTGGTACAAGGTGTATCAGATTGTGGTCTGATCTGCCGAGGGGTGGTAGGGCAGAGGAGCTGTATGCTTCCTTAATATTAGCATACAGCAGGTCCAGCATCTTGTTCTCCATTTTATTACAGCTTACATACTGTGTAAAGTTTGTCAGGGTCCTGGAGAGCGGGACGTGGTTAAAATCCCCATTGATTATGAGGGCACTGGGATGTTGCGTCTGTAGACCCGCAACAGCAGCGTGGATGACGTCACTAGCGTGCGCCGCCGCTGCCATTGGTGGTATGTAAACAAACAATAGATCGTATAGACAGATGGGGAGCAGAGGCTAGCCACGCCCACTGGGTTTCAAACAGCCTATGTGTGGTTAAACTTGAGCCTTCATTATCGCAAGGTATTATGGGATTGAAAAGCCCATGTCATCCAATTGTAGTAGCTCTGCTCTGAAAGGCTCCACTGGTGAATAGGAAAAAAGAGAAATCCTTTCACCCTACCAGAAAGGAATTTTATATGTTGAGTATGGACACAAATACAAACACTTTCAGAATTGAAACTTGTCATTATTAATAAAAAATATAAAAACATTAATTAGCATATTAGTTAAAACACTATTTTCTCAGTGGATTAAGTCAGAGTTCATTTTCCTTTTCATTCTGATAAAAAATTAAATAGTTGGTCATTTACAGGGAACATTTGTTTTTAATTAATGCTAAATATTTAGGGTTAGTTATTTAGAGTATTTTATGTGAGTCTTCTATGTGTTATTCCTGTGGTACAGATTTGTGGATTGATGTGTATATTGTAAATATCTTTGTATATAGTGTTTGAATATGTATTTGATAACCCAGCATTCCTATCTATCAATCTATTGGCAATGACCCATTCCATTCAAGCCTATCATGTGCAGCCCCTCCACATGACTCTGCTTACTCTATATACAGTATGTGGGTGTGGTGGAAACATTGTCAGAAAACTGTGTTGGAGCATTTCAGTGTACAGGCTATATTTCCATTTTAAAATCAAAATAGAAATTACAAAAGGTATCAAAAAGCCTAGCTGTGAATTTCCATTTTTGTTAAGAGACAGCATGTCACATTTGGTTTCCATATTAGTTTACAAATATATGCTTTGCATACAGGGAATGTCATTTTGAGAAAATGGCCGTTAAAGTGGCTGTTAGCTAATTTGATGCAGTTGATGTAAAAACCTATGAATATAGTTTTTGATGGTTTGTATATCCCGACAAATTGCCATTTTCACCTGTGTTGTCTCACCTTAAAATAAAATAACTGCATGCTGACAACAACCCTGAGCACCACCCTATCAAAGCTTAGGTTTGGTTTTAAAGTCTGCTCGAATTCAGTCAAATTCCGTAGTGAGTGGCAATGTACTGCACTGCAAGTAAATCCACAGATTTTCTATAGGACTTAAGTCAGGGCTCTGACTAGGCCACTCAAGGACATTCGCCTTCCTGTCCTTTAGCCACAGCTTAGTTTTTTTGCCGGTGTGCTTTGGGTTGGTGTCATGCTGGAAGGTGAACCACCTGCCCATCTTCAGCTGTCTAGCAAAAGGCTGCAGGTTTTCCTCAAGAATTTGTGTCTACTTTGCAGCATCCATTTTCTCTTCAAACCTGACCAATCAGTCGCTGCTGAAAAGAAACACCCCCACAACCTAATGCTGCCACATGCTTCACTGTAGATATGGTGTGTTTGGTTTTTACCAAACATAGCGCTTTGGGTTCAGTCCAAAAAGTTCAATCTTGATCTCATCTGACCATAAAACCTTTTGCCACATGGCGTCAGAATCTTCTATGTGTTCTTTCGCATAACGTAAACGAGACTCAGTGTGACACACTTTTTCAGAAGAGGCTTCTTTCTTGTCACTCTGCCATACAGACCAGCTTTGTGTAAAGCTTGTGAGATTGTTGTCACGTGCACAGATTGAACAGTCTCTACCATAAAGGCTTGTAACTCCTTCAAAGTTGCCATTGGCCTCTTGGTAGCTTCCCTGGTCAATCTTTTCCTGGCTCTGGCATCCAGTATGGAGAGACGGCCCAATCTAGGCAAGGTGTGGGTGGTGCCATATGTCCTCCACTTCTTAATAATACTAATAATACGGTACTCAGAGGGATAGTTAAAGCATTTGACATCTTTTTATATCCTTCTCCTACTTGAGCCTATCTGCAACTTTATCCTGGAATCCTTTTGAAAGCACCTTTCCAGCCATAGTGAATTATTTGCGTTACCATGCACTACTAGGAGTGGAATCCTCATGGAACAGCTGATTCTATTCTGAAATAATCAAAACCACTACAATTGATGTCAGGTGGAGGCCAATTAGCTTGGTGTGTGATTTGGAAGAGGTTTGATTATACCTGAGCAAGTTTATAATGATTAATGCACTGATGACTTTTCCAACCCTGTTATTCTAGTTTTTCATTTTTGATTACTTTTCAGAAGTTGTAAGGCAAAATGTGTAAATAGAGCTGGAAAAATATGGATTTTATGTATTTTCATTTCAGGCTGTAAAACAAAAAAGTGACTATTACAAAAGGGTATGATGACGTTCTATAGGCACTGTATATTTAGGCTAACTGTGTTGTTTGCCGTCAGGCTGTAAGATGAACAACATCAATGTGGTTTACACATCGTGGGCCAACCTGAAGAAGACCGGAGACATGGACGTAGGACAGATCGGCTTCCATCGACGGAAAGAGGTTAGTAGACTAGCAGAGGGCTCGGTTTTCTCTGTTAAAGTAATAATACACAAAATTGTCATCAAAGTCAATCAGTCTGTTTGTGTACTCTCTCCCACCGATTGATATAACACAATAGTTATTCATAAAAGCTTTTACATTTGCTGCAGCACTGATATGAAAACACTCAACTCGGCACAATGAAATAAGGATAAAACTAAATGTTTGACCGAACCACATGAATGCTTCATGCTTACTGTGATGGATTATCTCGCTCTGTGGAAGTTTTCATACTGCACAAGAATGAATGGCAGCAAACTGACTTCTTCTGAAAGGAGAGGAAATAAGCCCTGAAATCTCTAACTGTGTGCAGACAAACCAGGAATAATGGAAAGGAAAGGGGCAACCTAGACAATTGGCACAAACTTAAAAAACACTACTACAATAAGTGTCATGTGATTGTAGTTGGAAAAAAATATTTCAGCTTAATTCTGGAATTTTTACTTTTGATTGAAATTTGCTGCAGTTATAACCAAAGGTCAGTGCGGCACTATGGAAGACTTTCAGGTTTTCCCATTTCTGTCTTGTTTTTATTTAAGATGGCACCTGGGTGAATAAAGCAAATTATAGCCTGCCTCTAGGGCTGTTCGATATGACGATATATATCGTGAGATGCTTTACGTTCTCTACACATGGACTGGAATAACAAACAAACATGGAACAGCATGAAAAATAATTAAAGTATAATATTTTTTGAACTGCCAGTTAAACTGTTTTCAGTCGCGCTAATTATTCCACTGATTTACAACCAGAAAAACGTTTTATGCAATGGATCATCAGCTCTTATCATGAGTGTGGCTCTGTATGTAATCTGTATGTCCAGAGATTTTACAAGACTGTAAAACCAATTCGGGGTTAGGTGTCTTGCTCAAGGACACTACGACAGATTGTTCCCGGGAGGAGCTGGACTCGAACCGTCGACCTTGCAGTTGCGGGGCGGGAACTCTACATCCTGAGTTAATGCCGCCCCCATACAAGTATACATTGCATGCATCATATACATAGTACATCACACCATGCACCACACTACACAAACACATATATTTGCATGTCTTTGACTGTGGGAGGAAACCGGAGCACCCGGAGGAAACCCACGCGAACACGGGGAGAACATGCAAACTCCACACAGAAAGGGCCAGGCGAGATTTGAACCCAGGACCTTCTTGCTGTGAGGCGACAGTGCTAACCACTGCGCCACCGTGCCGCCCACAATGTGGTTATTTTGTATGGACAAAGTCTTCACAGAATTTACAGAAAACGTACTATATCATGATATATATCGTGATATGAAATGACCCATATTGTGATAGAAGATTTTGTCCATATCGCACAGCCCTAATGGCCACAGTGTCCTTTAGCTATGTAAATTAACATTTGCTGCACAATGCTGTTTTCATACTGCTTTAACAGTGTTGCGTTGATATTTCAAGTGTGTTATGTATCCTGCTCCAACAGCATTTGGTTATTCTCATGGACAGAACAGACCAGTAAAGTTATCTTGTGCTTGCACTGCTGTGCACAGGTGAAGATCGTGGCTGTGGAGAAGAAGATCAACGAGATCGTAAACCGACTGGAGAAAACGAAAGACGAGCGCTACCCGGACCTGGCGGTGGAGAAGGAGTCGAGGGACCGAGAGGAGAGGAATGAGAAGAAAGCCCAGCTCCAAGAACAGAAGAGAAAAGAGAAGGAAGAGCTGAAACTGAAAAAAGAGATGGAGGAACTTAGGTAGGTTTGCAACTGTTTTTCCTTTAATCAGAAATCCACCTCATTAGCTGGGTTTCTATCGAAGTATTTTTTTGGATCAATTTAGAAAAGCTAAATGGACTCATAAATATGTTCATCACAAATTACAAAAATGTTTTTACAGTTGCTTGAAACAAAAATGTTTTTACAGTTGCATGAAACAAAAATGTGTTTTGTTGATAAAAAAAATGATGCGCTAAATAGCAATGGAAAGCAGTGTTGTGCATGAACGCGCTAACAGAGCGGCGTTGAACATGCTCATGTTTCTGGTGAACTGAAAGTATCCTTTTGCAACTAATGAACGTGAGCATTTTCAGCCTGACGAATCTCAGCAGTTCAATCTCAGCAGTTCCAAAGTGGCTTTGGACATCTTGAAATGTCTGTAAACATTACATTCAGGAGGCCACACATGAACATTCTATTGTTTGCACATTTAAAAAGTTTGTGTAAAATTCTAAAAACAGCTAGATGGAACCAAAGCTATTAATGAATGATCAAGGTCCTTGATGTTTTTCTCAAGCATTTTAATAATTGCTGCCTCACTATACGGCACTACACTGTAAACACCCTGTGCTTTCCCAAAAGAATGTCAATCGTTTTTTGTATTTTTAATTTCCAATTGTCAAACCATCCATTTTGGTTTTCCCTCTCCAGGAGCTATTCTTCACTGATGAAGAGAGACAATATGACCACTAATGAGGTGAGGATGTTGTCCAAATCTCTCCTTCTCCACCCAGGGGAATCGTACCAGTACTACTATTCAAAGTCTTGATCAATTTTGGCTTGCTTGCTTGACTTTTGTTGACTGTCTAGGTTCCAGGGTTCCCACTATTCATCAAATTCCTGGAATATTAAATTAAATTAATACTTTATTGTCACACCCATGCACAGAGCACACCTAGTGAAATTATTTCTCTGCATTTAACCCATCACAGATCCCCCCCGGATACACACAAGTGATTGCACAACGCACACATGTTAGGGGGGCCAGAGCAGAGGGCTGCCATGTACAGTACAGCGCCCGGGGAGCAAATTTGGGGTAGGTGTCTTGCTCAAGGACACTACGACAGATTTATCCCCGGGAGGAGCTGGACTCGAACCGCCAACCTTGCGGTTGCGGGGTGGGGATGCTACTGCCGCCTCCGAGTCATGTTCGCTACTCTTGTAACAGGTTAGGTTTAAACCGGAATCCTCGATGCGGGAGCCCTTGTCTCTACCGCTAAGCCACCGTGCCCGGCTGGAATTGGATACATTATCTGGGGAAGTCAGGGAATATCACGGAATTTGACAAATGGGTCACTTTACTGGAATATAGCTAAATGTATTTTCCAATTTGTTTCATACATCCATTGCATTAGATCGTTTTCAGCCCAACTGGAGTGGAAACCAGACTGAAAAATAACAAATAACAAACCAGGAAGAAAGAACATTTTCAGGTCATTGAAGTGCTCCGACTTAGTGATGAAAAGTCATGAAAAATCATGGAATTGTAAATCAGGGCCGTGGTGTAGTTCTTTCAGTGAAACTAAAGTATTTAAATGGTATTTGACCAGCTCTGGTAATGTTCACCATATCAAGTTGTGTGTCTGGGGCGGCAGTAGCTCAGGAGGTAGAGCTCCCGTCCCGCAACCGCAAGGTCGGCGGTTCGAGTCCAGCTCCTCCCGGGGATAAATCTGTCGTAGTGTCCTTGAGCAAGACACCTAACCCCAAAGACACCTGCTCCCTGGGCGCCGTAATGGCAGCCCTCTGCTCCGAGCCCCCCTAGCATGTGTGTGTTGTGCAATTACTTGTGTGTATCCGGGGGGGATCTGTGATGGGTTAAATGCAGAGAATAATTTCACTAGGTGTGTGCGGTGCTCTGTGCATGTGTGTGACAATAAAGGATTAATTATTATTATTATTTTGCAGGGGGGCTACGACTCTGATGACTTTATGTGAAAACCAGGCAGAGAGAAGACCGTATCCTCCTCCTCCACCAATCAAATCTATTGTTGGGACCCTTCCCCGCAGCTTTGCCTACTGTAACAGTGCATTGACATTGTAGAAAGATTAATGGAAACTTTGCTTTTGGACACTTGGAGCAGCAAGGGAGCCGATTAGAGACAGCACCGGGACTATTCTGTATGTTGATTGGTTTAACGCTGCTTCCAAACCAAGCCGATTTGGTTGGCCTGTGCATAATGGGATGGCATTGTAGAAGCAACCTAAAACAACTGTGTTGAAGCAATGCTGAGGGTTGCTTCAAACAAACCTTACAGACAGCAAACCAATTTTGATTGGGTTTTCACCACCATGTCCATGCTGACATATAATAAGAAATATGCTTGGGGTATTAAAACAAATGCACCCATCTTTAGCAGCATCTTGTTCAGGCTGCAGATATCACCTTTGAACTCACGTTCTTTCTTGATTTGTTCATTAATGTTGCATGCCATAGGTTCCATTGAAAACAATTCAGTGTATGCATTAAATACACAGTTGTTAGTAATTAGCTCTCCTTGCGTGTTTTTTGATATGTCACTATTAAAAAATGCTGTAAAATGTTAAAAGAATTGGCTCTCCACAACTTAATTATTCTACATTTTAAGATGTTTTCTTTGTTTGTGTGTGTGTGGATGGTGGTGTAAATGTTTGTCATGAGCATTATGAATTAAAACACCCCCTTCCCCCCCATATTGTTTTCTACCTGGCAGGATTTAAAGGTTGATTTGATTATTATAGACTACTGTAACTGGCTTGTGTTTCAAAATCAGAAGATTTATAGATTAAAATAATAATAATAATCACAGCCATTAGGTCAGATTCGTAGTCCTCGTGTTTGAAATGTTTTCCGCACACTTGGACCCCCTTATACTGGCTAATATCAGCTACATCCATGTCATATTTTGTGTTTTTAATTTCTATTATCCAGTGTCTGGCTAAATGTTGCGCCTTAGACAACTTATGCAGCGTGTGGCTCTTGGGAATTGGAGTTACTGGAGCTATTGAACTTGATTTGGCAGAGCTGGATCAAAACCTCAAAATCTAGAAAAATCCATGGATTTTTTTTAAACATTTGTTTAATGGGATGCAACATGCTATTTTACTCTGAATATAACTGGTTTGATTTAGGGTAAAGCATTCCTTTAAGTGTCTATAATCAGCACAAGTGCTTTCATTGCATATTATTAATATTATTTAAGTTACATAGTTATGTTTATAGTGATATATTGTGGGAGGAGACAAATAATATTTTTCACAGGATGGGGTGCACACCTACCTGGGAAATTGATTTGCAGTTAAATGATTTACGGCACTTAATCGAGATTTTTAACTAAATATGTGGCCTGTAATTAAATTATTTGGCGTTCCAGCGTTCTATATTGCTATAGCAACACGTCAGCGTCCAGCTGTATAGCAGTTGTCAACGGTTTAGAACGCCGATCAGCTGTTATGACCTAAGCTGCCAAACTGTACATATTCGGCATGCAGAGCCATATGCACCTACTGTAAATGAATGAAATAAAAGACATGAGGTGTGCAAAAAGCATTCACTTCTGTAATTTGAAGGCCCAGCCAAAATGACGTCCTGGCGACGCTTCTTAGGCGAACACATAATCTAAAAGTAATGGAGAATGCGGGCATCGATCCCGCTACCTCTCGCATGCTAAGCGAGCGCTCTACCATTTGAGCTAATCCCCCTATCTGACAATGCTTTGACAACCTATATATATTAGAATAGAAAACCAACAGCAGGGGTTTCCATTTGTTTTTATGAAGTGACGGCAAAACATTGTATTCAAAATGAACATTACAAGAGCACTTGAGATCGATAAACAAGTCTAGTATATTTCATGAAGTTAACCTTTTGATTTAGCAATCAGATTGCTACAGCTTGAAAGCTTTAACGTCATGCAGCACAGTGATCAGCGTATTGTTGGTGAAAACAGCTCCAGAATATCAGCCGTTTAACTGACAAATTGGATTTGACTTTTTAGTACAATAAAAGCAGAATGCTACATGCAGACTGACCAATTACCAATTCTTAGTGGAAGAAATAAATTCCTTCGAGCCGGATTCGAACCAGCGACCTAAGGATGTCTATGTATCGTCTACAGTCCTCCGCTCTACCAACTGAGCTATCGAAGGAGCTGTGAATTAATTATGAAATATAGTAATATACGTGCATTGTAAACGTAAATTACTTCGCCTTATATCTGTACACAATGAAGTTTTCTTTCATTAACCGGAATGACAGCTATGTCATTAAGGAACAATAGGAGGCGTGCCATGCACATTCGACACTTTTACAAGCTTTCTCACAACTAATGTTACCTGTCCAACAATACTCACTACATTATCACGTTAACTTACTAGCGTCGTACGCCTACTTTCATTATCATTTGTTATCCAGTCCTGACAAGTAGAGCTGAACTTTGGAGGAAACTGACTGCAAAACGTTGGCCATCAACGTCATGTTATTAAGTGGCAGTTATTGAGTGGCCCTCTTCACTTGAGGCGGACAAGAGCTTTAGTATTTGGCATCGATTTAATTTACACACGATACTGGCTGGTTATATCAAAAAGTGAGTTCTTTATTTTGCACCGCCAGACCAATTAGCTCCTGGCTCGTACTTCTACCTAGTGGTCGACAAAATTAGCAGGACATAAAACATGTCTATCAATCAATCTTTATTTATATAGCCCTTTTATACAAGTATAGGTCTTTTATATGTAGCTACTTATCTATCCCAATTATTTGAGCATAACTAAATTATAATTTGAGCTTGACAAATGGAATTGTATTTCGAGAGAACAAGTTTCTTGAGAAATCTTCAGAAAATACATTTGGTAATAAGATATTGCCTTTTTTAAATAAGCTAAACATAGCACTTTTATGGGGCGTGCTGGTGAATAAGCAGGCTTTTGTCTTATGAGGTTAGTTTGAGCACATGTTTTACAAATAAGCATGTAAACACTAAAGTGGGACCTGAGCACAGCAACATTACAAATAACTACCATGATTTTGGAGGCAAATTCATTGATTGGATCATAGGAGATCTGGCTGCCAATCTGGTGGATTATAGTGATTATTGCCAGTCCACACAGGCGTTCTTGGACATATATAATAGCGCAGCGCCAATGCATGATGACGTTGACAGTAGGCAATCTGGGCATATTAACAAAATTAATGAAACACTTATCACAGCGACTTTTTTTTAATGCTTACATTTTTTGCCATGGGGCCCTCTAGTGGCTGCGGGGCCCTAAGCTTCAGAAAGGCTCCAAGTAACATGAACAGCCATCATGTGATTAAACAGAATTACGCCACGTGAGTGTTGTAGTGATAATAAACTATTAGACTACCAGACAACCTCTTCTCGCCCTTCCAACATGGCATCTTCAGGCCTAATTGGACATCTTTCCTAATCCCGATTGGCAGATCAGATTGACGAGGCAAGACTGGGTTAAATTAAATGTATTGTTCTTTCTGTCCCATGAAGATACAGTCTTTGATACTCTGACTGTATGAGCACAGGTTTACCTTGACATTTACCATTGATAGAAGAGGAAAGTCTTCATTTAGAAAATGTTGGGAGAAAAGTTGGTAGTTTTTGGCATTTACTATATGTTTGGAGA
This sequence comes from Acanthochaenus luetkenii, assembly GCA_900312575.1. Taxonomy (NCBI): domain Eukaryota; kingdom Metazoa; phylum Chordata; class Actinopteri; order Beryciformes; family Stephanoberycidae; genus Acanthochaenus; species Acanthochaenus luetkenii. The sequence goes on along the minus strand of OMOT01087036.1, from coordinate 15,746 downwards.
TTAAAAAAATAAGGGGAAAAAAGAAATCACTACTCCAAGCCACCATGCTTTCATGCAGCCATCCTGCAGCCATCTAGGAGTCTGGCTAAAGAGCCAAAGATGAATTGATCCAGAGGCACTAAATGGGGTTGAACACTTTATTACAAATTTACATTATGAAGTAACAAATTCATCATTACTGTATCCATCAAAACACACCTCTTTTACAGGGCAGGGTTAGGGAATCTGCTGGTCAGAGGAGGGGAACTGTCATAACGGGGCGAAAAGGAGAATACTGGCATGAGGTCAATCATCACCCCATTGCCAAGACAAGCATGCAAATCGATGCACACACATATACATACAGATCATCATCAGCCTTCAAATATGAGTACATGAGGGACACAGCAGTAGTCATCCACGGTCTCAGTGTTGTTTTTAGCTCAGCTGTCTGGCTACTGATGGCAGAGGGAGGTTGGAGAAGGATTAGACACGGGAGACAGCAGATTCATGTGCTGTGTAGCTAGCAGCAAAGCTGGCAGAAGGAGACGTGACTATATGATGAGGGACAGAAAGACAGCATGTAGATTTCATCTCCTTCTGGACCTCCTATAGCCTGACCGCTGAGACAACTGGACTGGTTTGAAACTCCTTTTGTCCAAATCCAGTTCACGCTTTCAACTCTGTCAGACCAGCCTCTGCCCCTCCACAACTCAACATATTTATTCACTGCCTCATCAAGGCTTCGCATTGTGAACTGCCCATTTGAGGGCATCCTAAGCTTGATGAAGACTTTACATAGCCAGACACACAGACACACAGACACACAGACACACACACACACACACACACACACACACACACACACACACACACACACACACACACACACACACCCACCCACCCC
>OMOT01087036.1:0-14745 GCA_900312575.1 Acanthochaenus luetkenii | reverse complement strand
ACCCTCAGCGCTGACAAGGTCTGCAGTGGCTTGGGGAACTAATATTCTATTAGTCTGTCCGCTCCCCCACGTTTTCACAGAATACTTCTTCATATCTATAAATAAAAATAGTTTATAAATCAAACCTACATTTTCTACAAATTACATACATTTATAACCCAAACTTTAAGGGAATACGTCTGAAATTCAGGAAGTAGAAAATGGGGGAGGGACGACCTCTGCATCCAGCGAAAAGGATTGGTAGAAGAAACAATTTAAATATATATATATATATATAAAAAACTGAACGCAGATTGATAAAATTTAGCCAAAACAAGAAAAAAAAGACAGAAGGGTCCTTTGAGTGAGAGTCTGCTGGTCTGACCCCAGTGTCCAATCACAGCTTAAGAGAGCGGGAGCTGACACATTGAAAGGCAGTCAGTGTATGTATGTAACTTTATGCTTGTACATTAGCGTGAGTGTGTGCGTGTGTAAATAGCTAGCATCTGTACACTGCTATCAAGCTCGCGTCAGCAGCTCCTGTGCCCAGGTCTTGATGGCGGATGTTGTGTGTTGGACCAGGTGCCACGTTGAGTTAGTGAAGGACAGAGCGTGGCTCTGCAGACATGATACCGACACTTCACCACTGTAGGAAAAACACAAACACAAGATACATATACGATCAAAGATACACACTGTAGATGAGAGATGAAAGAGACAGACATTTAACCTCATTAACAACAAAACAGAAATGCAATGTGTTTTTAATCCACATATAGCAACTAAAATAACAAAAAATAAACCAAATCAAATGGGCAGCAGACAGCTCAGACAGTAACAACCTTGCGTGGATTGTCAGGAAACTGTTTTACGGGGAACAAGCGAGATGAGGTGTTCACTGTCAATTTGAAAGCACATAAATATTACGAGAGAAAGTAACGTGCACTGCCAGGTGTAAATGTAATCCAGCTAACTTATATGCAGACACAATCCTGATGTGAGACACGTTAATGTCAGATGAAAAGGACACCTAGAAGTACTGACTTGCAGGAGTCTTGAAGGCTGGTCCATGCTCGCTGTAGCAGGTCAGACGTGTATGCCAGGGCAGGCAGGATGTAGTTCTGGTGGAGGAAGAGCAGGAGCTCCTTCAGATACGCCAGTGCCTGGAACACACTGTCTGGAGTGTTGGTGCTCACCTGGAGAGAAACACAGAGGGAAAAATGTGTCACAATGAAATAAAATACGACTCTTTCATCTCGTTAGCCAACCCTCCATATCATAACATACATCTATTAAATCAAAATCCCAATACTTTTACATCAAATGTAAATGTATTCACGCCGTTACAGTCCCATCAAAACTTAAATTAGGAACCAGTTTAACTTGAGTACGGTACACGGCATGAGGCCAATGGCTTTTTTGCGGGGCATGCTAGGAAAATCAGCCATGTCAGCACAGCCTTACCCATTCTATGAGCAGCGGTGTTTTTTCCCTAACCCAGAGGATGAGCTGGGTGGTGTTTTCAGAGATGAGGATGGCAGCTGCTTTTGCCTTTTCCAAACCTTGCTCCATTAGTGGCCCCAAAACCCGCACACACTCAGAGTAATAATAAGGAGTGTTTGTCTCCAACCAGCTACAGAGAAAACATACACACAGTCATACAAACACAGGTTAAATGGTTTGTTTGAATCAACCACTTACTATACATAACATTCAAACATTACAGCAGTTCAACATATTAAGACTGCTGCTAAATATAAGGAGTAATAGCTTACAGATATAAACAAAGGCCCAGATATGTGCAGTTGGTTGATTGGCTCATGGTCAGAGAGTGAATGGTGGTCATCAGGGACAAAGTTTTCACAACATTCAAATGTTATCATCTCACAAAGTTACCGGCGTGTTTGACCTTAATTGATTTAGCATTTAGCTGCCAAATAAATTTTACACACACACACACACACACACACACACAAGGGGTAAGGAGGCATGGAGGTTTGAAGGTTAGGTCATACCTGAAGCCCTGCTTGGAGTAGAGGGTCACCTTGCTCCAGGCCTGCTGGGATACAGCAGTCATCCCAGAGCTGTGCAGATACCTGGCTGTGGTGGAGTCTGAAAACACAAGGCACATAACTCACACACTTTAAATCCTTATTTATTTATTTATTTTTAAAGGAAAAAAAGAAACACTTCAAATGCTGGATATCTCATTTTGTAATGAAACTTCATTTATAGGATTATAAAATGACAGATCGGGAACAGAGATTAAACCCCCATTAGGAGTGTGATATTCACAACTTAATTTGTGATCTGCTCTTTTAGTGGTGTGCGTCAGACAAACCTTTGCAATTTGTTACAAATACTGCAACCTGTGGCACGCAGGCTTTAAATAGTATTTTATATTCTGATTGCACAAGTGTGAGTACCGAGACCAATGTATGCCTATTTAATTCATTTGACTATTTCTTTGTTTTGTATTTGACAGTTACACAGATGTGTACAATTTGCTCTTTGTAAAACATTTCACAATTTTATTTATTTTGATGCCAATGATTTATGTTGATTTATTTAACTAGTTTTTTTCTATGTACGTTTTAATTTCCTAAAATGTTAAGCCAACCTGTTGCACTAGGCAAGAGCCTTATTTTACTTATTTTGATGTCAAGCATGCAAGACAGAGTATACTTCGGTTTTAAACTACGTTTTTGATGCCTATGCTATGCATATTGATAATTAGTTTGTTTTAGTGGCCATGTTTTTAAACTATATTGCTGTTGCATTTAACATATAACACACTTTTTCAAATAATGATTGAATGTGTTGAGGAATAAAACCAATGTGTGTCACACTTGGGTGTCTTCCATGTTTTTGTGTGAGTTCGCCATCTTGTGGCGAGAAGTCGATATTACCATGTAAGCCGGTATATCAAACCGGTTTGAAAATTCTTACACCGTCCCGAGCCTAGTGGATATCACGTTTTACTGACAGACGGACACAGCCCAATCCATTGTTGATTTAATTGTGTGGGGGACCAAAAAAACAACAACAACAAAAACAGTTGAAGATAGTGATCTGTATTTATGAATAACTTTAAAGTAAAATATGTAGCCTTAATCCACAACATTGTAAAACCCAGGTAAACATCTACTTAAGTCTTCCCGTAAGTCTGAACCCTAGCCATTGAAATTAGTCAGTGGGACTCGGACAAACCTGTGAAGGAGCCGTGGGATCGGATGTCGTGAGCGATGAAGCCAGCAGCAAACACCAGCAAAGCCATGAGCAGCCTGGACCAAGGGAATCCGTGGCCGCGCATTTTCACCTGCAGATTCTGGGGATAGAAAAGGAAGAGTGAGGGCAAAGTTAGTAAAGACACAACCCTAATTCCCAAATCTATTTGTATAGCCATTGTATTCGACTATCTAAATGTTTGGTATATTAAATTGTGTTCTTTAAGTGTTTGTTTTGTAAATGAAAAGAAATTCTCATAAGTCAAAATACAGGTCTACATATACATCTATATGACGAATATGAAGTCTAGAATGCTGCTTTATTTAACTACAGTACACCCTTTTTTATGTCTAATTTTCAGTCTACCAAACCCAGGACTAATTACCATTTTGACTAAATTCTGGTCTGGAAGAGTTCCAAACATTTCATACTTGAGTGAAAGCATTTGGATAACATTTGTTTAGTGAGTAAATTCATTTTTTGCAGTGTCTTACTTGGCACAGGTAATTGCACTCCTTGAGGTCCTGAGAGTCGATGTTGTCTCTCATCTCCTCATTGGTCACTCTGAACGACTGGACGGTTTCGTGAAGGTTCTTACGCAACTACATTTAAAAGATTAAAGCATGGCAGTCAAATGTATGAAGCTCCGAGTTAAGTTATGCCAATTCAATCAATTATCGTCCATATGGGAGTGTTTACACTACAACACCTTTCTGGTAGAAAGAATGTCGCTATCATATTTTGTGTTGATAATGAAAGGTAGGTCATGTGACGTGTACCTTGATTCCACAGGCTCTATTCAGCTGATGACGATGTGCAGTGTTTTGTTTACATTGTAAAATAATCCGTAGTTTACATAAATGGATTCATGCTGATTTTAGTTTTTGTGTATTTTGTATTTCCCGTGGCAAAGAAAGTATTGGAAGCTGCCTATGTAGCTTGAAACGCTGCCTCCATTTCAATGTGATTGGCTGACATGTGGTCTCCTCTAAAACGTGCTCCGTTCTACCTTAAAATAAGTGTGGCAGAGCTATTTTCCCGAAGCCGCAATTTTCCATCCACTTTGTGTCTGCTCCACATCCACTTTAAAGTAAAAAAGGTGAATAGTGTGAACACAGCCTAATTCCATTATTTCCAAGGAGGTGAGTGTGGCTTGTAAACCATCAGACCTCACAGCAGTACCTTTGGTGGCAAGACATTCCAGGACTTCAATAAGTGGTTCAACAGTAGACTGGGAAAGGAGAGAGAGGAATAGTAAGTCCAAAGCAAAATAAGCAACAGTTTTTGTGTTGGCTTCATAGTCTTATATAGAATGTGAAATGACAGTGACCAGTGTTTCTCAATTATTGCAATTGTGATATATGTATAAATATGTGATTTTAAGTCTGGGCATCACACTTGCTTGAGAACTGTTGCACCGGTGCTTAGCAAACGGTCAAAACTCAACTGAAAGCTGACGTTGGCGACAAGGTTAACGTAGCATTATCTAAGATTGTACTTCTCTTGCTAGCTCTTCTAGTACACATTAGCATATTAGCAATCCATGGAAGCAAGGTCCTTTGGTCCTTGATGCACAACTACGGAAGCTAGCCCAATGGTACATGTAAAAATGGCTGCCATTTAGACAATCCAGGAATGTTAATTTGAATGGTAATCATTCCATCCATTCAAGTTCTGTGGTTCTACAACTATGCTCCTGCCACCGTGTCAAGAGTGGGTTGTACAACTAGCCATTTTGTCTTTCTACTTTTGGCACTTTAATAGAAAAACACCTCTTAATCCACAAAATGTTAAAAAGAAAATGGTATAAAAGTTTTAAAATCAGTGTGTAAATGGCAAGTGTGGGTGTATAACACACCTGGACTGGGGTAAGTGTTTCGTGTACAGCTGCCTCCATACTCCAAGACTCTGAACATCTACACACAAACACTCTGTCATACTGCTTAGTAGCTACAAGAAATATGACAGACAGACACAGACAGACAGACAGACAGACATACATTATTTTTCATTTTTGCCACGGCAGAAGATTTATTAAAAGGAAAAATCCACCCTCAGATACTAAATTCCAGTTGTGCCTCAAAACACAACATGTCTTGTGGCTGCATTGCATTCTGGTCTAGTATATCTGCCTCTTCTATGATGGATTTCTCCCTGTACGATTGTTGAACGTCAGTGAAAAATGGTGAGTCTAGAAAGAAGCTCTTTCTCTTTGATTCTGAGGGACTGACACCAAAACGTTTACCATGGATGTTTTAAATTGCTGGAAAGTTTTCTACCATCATTGTAGGTCCACTGGAAATATCTTGTAATGTCACATTTTTGAAATTTATCCACAGGAATAAGAGAAATTGGCTACACCACAGAAATGGACACATCACCAAAAGCAGTTTTTTTTTAACAGGGTTTAAAGGATAAGTGTGCCATTTTGGACCATAGACCCTATTTTCTGACTTTTTACCATGCAACTGACACCGTTTTCACTGATCGATTCAGTTTGAGCTTGCTACAGTTTTCCTGCAGGCTCTTAATGGTCTACAATAGAAGTCTATTGGGATATCTTAAATGCTTTGGAAAGACTGATAAATGTGCTTTTCCAAAATACGAGGCTCAGGGTGTATTTTTACAGATATCAGTATGCTCTCCTGTGAAATGTATCACAATCCCCAAAAAATGTATGTGCTTGGCATGGCTTGGACATATGTAATCCCTTGCCGCTTGTTTTCTCTGCTCCGCTGAGGAATATGTGTTGGTGGAAGGGAAGTGCCGGCTGTTTACAAAATTGTATCTAAGTGAGCAGCCTGCGTTTGTTTACCTGCTGCAACATAAGCTACTATTTGCACAAATAAGTTGGATTCTTCTAATGATTACGAAAGCGAAACATTACACGAAAGCGAAACATTACACGAAAGCGAAACATTACACGAAAGCGAAACATTACACGAAAGCGAAACATTACACGAAAGCGAAACATTACACGAAAGCGAAACATTACACGAAAGCGAAACATTAAACTTTCACTTTGACAGCACTGGCTATCAGTTTGAGCCAGAATACACGGACACGGAACTCAGGCACGGATGAAAAGAGAGCAAGAGAAGAGAGGGAGAGACAGAAGAATTTCAGGGGACATTTGGTGTTCTTGCAAGAGGTGCAAGCAGATGCCCAGAGAGGACAGTTTGTGTTATAGGGAATGGGATCTGTTGCTACCGAATGCCATTGAAAACCTGGATGTATCTGTGGATATCACAGGATCATCTCCAGGGTGTGCAACCGATGCTATGGCACAATTATTCAGCTTTTCTTACTGTACATGTATGTTGTTTTCTACTTTAATTGTTATTGTAATGCTGAATATCTTATTAATATAGTATTATATTGTAACCCATGTAAAACTGATTTGTAAGTCAATAGCATGTTATGGAGCTGTGGAGGTCCACTTCTTGTTGGACCATTTTCAGGCTGTACTGGAAAGGTACAAAATGGAAATGATTAATCAAAATATCTTCTTTTGAATGTTTCTGTGTTAAAAGTCCATATAAAAACCAACCAGTTACAGGTTGGATTGTATTTCATTAAGAAATGGCTGTATTGTTATGCTGCCACTGGAAACTTCTACCCTGATAATGATATTTATATAATTTTAGCTTCAGAACACCATCCAGTAAGGATCATGTTGGTCCTCGGCGCAGTGTGAGATGGGGTTCTCCACAATGAAGCGCATCAAGTCGGACATCAGATCTGCATTAAACCCCAACACGGTTGAAGATCTGATTTGAATCAGTGTAGAGGATCTTCCTCTGGAGACGTTGGATGCTGCAGTCTCAGTGAAGAGATGGATGGAAAAGGGACAGAGAGCCAGGAGACCAAGTTTTAAATCCTGGCCCCAGGATATGGCGTAAAACCCCAGTTGTGGCCTATCGTGCATTTTTAAGGATACTTTCACAGTTGTTTGTTACTTGTAAGCCGTACTGCTATGTTGTCGTTTTTTATATTTTTATATTTTTATTTTTTTTACATATGTTGTTGGTGCTCCTTACATTTTGGTGGGTGCTCCTAATTTTTTGCTGGTGCTACCAAGTGAAAAAGTTAATTTCGAGCCCTGACAATACGGTGTCTATACAACGTAGCTACAGTGCAGTGGTCAGTGAAATAATTATATTTCAAATGGAACTGTTGTCTCAACATACGGTTTACGAGCATATGAGAATACACAGAGCCTCCAGTCATGGAAAATCACATTTATCATAGTTTTCCCCAAAGCATTTAAGATTGCCCAATAGACTTCTATTTTAATCCGGTAAGAGCCTGCAGGAAAACTGTAGAAAGCTCAATACTGAACCGATCAGTGAACTGGTCTCTAAATGTCAGTTGCATGGTAAAAAGTCTGCAAATAGGGTCTACGGTCCAAAATAGCAAATGTATTCTTTAAGTGTTTTAGGGGGGGGGTTTCCTTTAAAACTTGCCACCAGTGAATATGCTAACACTATTGTAAATTATACCGACCTGTAATGAGGCATATAGCAGAGGTGCAAACATTGCAAAGTTGAAAACCCTTGCAGCAAGGGTGAAAAACCATAATTTGCCCCTAAAAAGAGTACGGTAGTGGGAAAAGTGAGTGCAGTCTTTGCGTGGGTTTCCTCCGGGTGCTCTGGTTTCCTCCCACATTTCAAAGACATGCAAATAGATGTGTTTCTGTGTAGTGTAGTATATGATGTGATGTACTATGTATATGATGCATGCAATGTAAAGCCCTTTGAGACATGCTTGTATAAAAGGGCTATATAAATAAAACATGATTGATTGCCTTTGCGCATTGCATCATTGACTGTTAAAAGGACGCATCTTTCACACACAGCCCTGATGCAGCCTGAAAATGTAAAGATATGCGACTTGTCGACACAAAAAATCCATGTCGATTTGACATAATCGATTGTCGATTAATCGTTGCAGCTCTAGTTTTCAGAATCAACGCCATCCACATCTACAGTTGTACAAGCAAGAGGAAAAAGACAGCTCTAAAACAGTCTACTGCTTTAACACTCACACACATGCTAGTCCCGTCTATCTAGACTTCTCATTGGATGCATAATTTGAACACTCCTATTGGATTGGCGACTAACTACCTTCCCCGTAACCTCGTAGCAGAGGGTCGAATTCCGTAGCTCCTACAGCTAAACCATAACAGTTGGCACCTCTGCATATAGTGGCTACAAATGACAATATATGATACAGATTACAAAACGTAATACTACTCTACTGGAACATATTACACAAACTGGTGTAGTGATTGTAATAATATGTAGATGAGATATGCTTAAATTACAACATGTGTGTTTGTGTGTCTTACCTCTCTCTTCATGTCATCAGGGCAGTGTGGCGTGGCTCTGGAAAGGAAGGATGGCAGGTATGTGTGTAATGTGCTCTCAGGCTTGGCTCCAAATGCAAGGACTTTCAGTCGGGGGTACAGACGCCTCAGCTGCTCCTGCAGACTACATACAAACAACATGGGTATATTATCACACATCCATTTGGGGGTAAAAAGTTCAAAATCACTCAAAAATTGAAAGCTGTTGCATCGACAGTTCGGGGAGTCTGAATCCTGTTTTGAATATCTAAGTAGCAATGGAGTTCATATGCACATGAGGGAACTAGGGATGAGAGTGTGTAAACGTTTAATGTGTACACGAAAATGAAACACTATCCGTTTAGGACAAATTAAACAAAAATGTTAAATGGTGCCTGCTGATTGGATGAGCAGATCTGTAGCAACAGGAACCAATTAGTACAGGCGGGAGAGTCATCAAGGAAAACCAATCGTGTAGGTGGACCTGCACAGCAGACATTTTCAAATGATGCACGCTGATTGGATGAGCAGCTATAGCAACAGGAACCAATCAGTACAGGTTAACAGATAACCTTTTGAGTAATGAATAAATGAAACTGAAAAGGTGGAGAGCAATCAGGGAAAACCAATCATGTAGGCAGACCTGCACAGCAGACTGCTACTCTTACTGTCTGGTGAAGGACGTAACCGCACCAAAATGAGGGGCAACATGTTCACACTGTGGTGTCGTTTTAAGAGTGAAAGGAGGCTCAACAACCATCTGATATTAAAACACGCGACTGCAGATTTTGAACAAGATGGCGCGGTGGGTAATCCTTCTACTACAAGCGCAGTCCACAGAGAACTTTTCTTTGCGTATTATCATTAGTAGTAGTAGTCTGTTATTATATAGTACATATTATAAATAGTAGCCTACCCTAGTTAGAATCACGAGAGGCATCTCGCATAACATAATCAGGACGGTTGAACACTCCGTGATTGGAAGGCTGTTTTATTAGAATTTCATGACACTTTCTACATCAGATCACATACTGATGGATTGAATGTTATGCTGTTCACAAGTGTTGGCATCTGCGCACAATAAACTAAGGCTGCATGCTAAATATAGTCAATATAAATAGTCAATTCTTACCGCACACCAAAAGATTTAGGAGTGAACAGCACGTTTCGCTTCCTGCTTCTTAAAGGGATGCATATATGTTGACATATGTTGAGATCGTTTATACTATATGTTAGGTTGAGATCTGTACATCAATGGAGTCAGGCCGTATACATGAGTCAAGGAGTAAGTCATCAAGTGGGTTTATTCACCCGGGTGGCCATGTCCACCGGACTGACACACACAAAGCTTGACAGTTACAAGTTCCTTATATCCTTTGGCTAGTTTCCATACAAGGTGACAAATACTTATATCTATTAAAAGCATAGTGCAACCTTGCTTAATGTCTATTGGCTGTTAGCCATACCAGGTTGTTGACTAACCACCTCCCATCACTAGAAATATCACATGCTTATTTGGCCCTCTGCCTCTTGATTGACAAGTACAGATCTTCTCCTGTCCTTTTGCAGCACAAGCAAGAAAGATACAATTAGCACAAGCAGACATGTAATTTCCAAGTTACAGACTAACACTAGATTAGATTCTTGCACTACTACGGACTCTTATATAAACATACAGTTTATATATTTTGTACATTTTATTCCTCTTTTAATATATTTTATTACTGTATTATACTTACTTTTTTTTACCTTAGATGTGTCTATGTGAGCAACTATACCAAGAAAAATTCCTTGTATGTGCAAATATACTTGGGACATTAAAAACAAATTGTGATTCTGATTCACCCTAAATTGATGTTACCTCCATTTTGTGAAACATTCCACCCCTCCCTGAATCTGAAAATATGTGCATATAGCTGCTTCCGAGACATTGATATAGAATGTCGTCCTTAAAAGTAAAAGTCTTACCCCAATGACAGAAGTAGGGAAAAAACACTTGCCTCCAGTTCCCATAGAGCAGCATGCTTCAGGTCTTGTGAAAGTAGATGGGGAGTCGGAGAGCGAGAGAATCGAGAGAGAAAGAGAGAGAGAGGCAATGCCGTCGACGTCGCTGCGGGCTGGGAACGTTAGGCGGTGCGCTTGCGGGACATAACAGGAGATGAGGGAGGACAACAGTATTTTCTGCCAGGAATGGGGAACTGGTCAGTGGCTATTAGCCGAGGTGTTTGCCAGTCCGGACTCCTGCATCACCAGGCACCCCAGCCTCAATGCTTTTTTGGGCACAAATGTCCCAAAATATTCCTGTTGCCGAAGCCTAATTGGAAGAAGCTACCCAATCCACAACTTTCAGAGAAGTAAGTAACGTTAACGCTAATGTGTTTTTTACCTAGGCTAACATTAGCCTCTCAACACAAACCTCCCTTTGGAAGAAAAAATTATAATCTTGGGAATTTGAGTTACTGGAGCTATTGACTTAATTTAGCAGAGCTGGTATTAAAACCTCTAAATCTATGGATATTTTGTATAAAGGGATGCAATATGCCATTTCAATCCAAATATAACTGATTTGATTTAGGTTAAAGCATTCCTTAAGGTTCACTCTTCAAACAAAACATTTCACAGGTGCTATAAATGAGTTTACCATCACATGACCAATACTATTACGTTGCATACCTAAGCATGGTACATAGTCTCAAATGATAAGCTATGACATGAATATATATATATTTAGTATTATCAAAATACAAAGTACTACAACATTCAAGAATAAGCGTATTAATGAAGCTTGACATGTTACCTTACCAATACATCGAAAAGACATTACATCATAAATAACATTAGGCTACATCATCAACAATAGAATATAAATGTTACAAGCTTACATTAGATATTAAATGAAACACTGGACCTCAGACATTTCTTATAATGTAATTTAACCTGCTCTTTCTTTGTGTCTCTGAAGGTAATTTAGGCCCTACTGCAGGCACAAGTAGGGCCCCCTCACTACCCCATAAACCTTTAGACCACCTTTAGATTACACCTAGGTCATTCTAGATGTTCTTTTTCTTAAATCAAAAAGAAGTTCAGTAGGTACCTCTTTCGCTGACATGAGAAAGTGACACATCGCCTCGATACCACCCGTATAGTGAATATTAGTATTAGGGATGGGGGAGTGTATGCGTTTAACCGTGTACATGAAAATGTAACACTATCCGTTTAGGATGGATTAAATAAAAAAATGTAAATAGTGCATGCTGATTGCATGAGCAGATCTGGAACAAATGGAACCAATCAGTACAGGTGGGAGAGCCATCAGGGAGAACCAATCATGTAGGCGGACCTGGCAGACAGTAACAGTAGAGTAGAAGAAAACAACCACACAACATGCCACACAGTGGAGTACGCATGAAACGTATAATATTAAAGCAGCCAGTGACTAAACCTCTACTCCAAAAACCTAACCTTGATCCGGACGCCCTTAACAACTATACACCTATTTCTAATCTCCACTTTATCTCTAAAGTCTTGGAAAGAATAGTAGCTATCCAATTAATTGAACATCTGTCTTCCAATAGTCTTTTTGAACCGTCTCAATCTGGCTACAAAGGTGGTAAAATACTTACTCCTTGCCTCAGATTCCAATTCCTCCTCTATTCTAATCCTACTTGATTTAAACGCGGCATTTGATACAGTTGAGCATAATATACTTCTAAAACACCAAGAGAACCACATTGGTATCTGTGGGCCTGTGCTTCCATGGCTTAACCTGTTCCTACCTTGGGTGCTGGGAGGGTAGAATCACCTGAACAGACATACCCAAAATAAAACAAGAATAGCTCTACATCTATCAGGTATATGTGCATGGTATTGACCTCTATGGATAGACACAAACTTAGATAATCTATTCTCAGTGTCAGTAATCTTCTGACTGTTACTATGCCAGAGTAAACTCAAACAAAGGGAGAAATTTTTCATTTTTATCCTCGCCTAAAAATGTTTAAATTAAACAGTGGACAACACCATGATAGCAATGATCCCATGTACAGAGATGCCACTGAATGCATTCAGCTACTCCTTGACTACAACAGTACCAAAGTACACAGAAGCACATAGATTTGTTACATCTATCCAATTCACAAAAACATGTTGAGCCAAATGAGAAAAAGCTACAGCAAATGCATAAAAAATAGTTTATGATTGAATTACAGGAGCAGACTTTTATTTACTGTAATTTATTGTAATTAGATACTGACCCCTCAATCTACAGTGTAGTATATATTTATAAACATATAAACAATTTACATGATTGTTGTAAGGCAAAATGTGTAAATAAAGCTGGAAAAATATGAATTATATTTTCATTTCAGGCTGTAGGACCAAAAATAGTGACTATTTCAAAAGGGTATGATGACTTTCTATAGGCACTGTATCACAGATACTAGTGATGTTATCAAAGCCCTATTAGATCTTACTATACCTAACCTATGATGTTGAAAGCCTCTAAACTAATATTCCCCATATGGGGTGGTATCGAGGCGATGCGTGACTTTCTCGAGTCAGCAACAGAAGAGCTACCTACTGACCTTTTTATTGATTAAACTGGTTTTATTTAGAAGTTATTTCAAGTTTAATAATAATAATGATTACCCTCAGATTCAAATAACAAATATGGGCAACCCTTTCAGGGCGAAAGGGTAGCCCATATTTAGATTGCATTATGTTCTTTAAAAGATACATCGATGACATCGTAGTGATATTCAGTGGTACTGAGGAACAACTACTTCAGTTTAAAGACTACATCAATAATACATATCCCACGCTTACATTTTCTATGGAATATTCCATCTCAATTAACGGAAAACGGAAACTAGACACCTCTATTTATTGCATAAACACGGAAAGAAACACTTTACTGCATGCTGAGAGCTACCAACCTAACAGATTATTGGCAATATACCGTATGGGCAATTTCTAGGATTACAACGTATCTGCACTAATACTCAATCAATCAGGTCGTCCACAGACAGGCCTCCAATCTTTGTCTCCAGACATCACAGTCCTCCATATACATGGCGATCTCTCCAGTAGCTTCCACGTCAGCATCCTTCTTCAATATATCCATGAATGTTTTTGTGGGACCACTCCGCGACCTGCTTCTGCGCCATGGGGAAGGCTCCCATAGCAGAAGCTTGCTTGCTCACCCTCGACCTCCCTTCGTACAGATCTGCAATACTAATGTGAAAGTTCTGACTGACGGTTTAGTGCTGCACGCAACATTCTGGTGTCCTCCCCTCTCAAAAGCCATTCTGGTTGTCTCTCAAGTGAGGGTCGATGGCACTCTGCATCCAGTATTATGAGATTGTACAGCTTTGCTATGACACAGGTCAGACTGATGCCACGGTAATACTGATGATTATGAAGCTAAATCTATTGACATGGCTACGAGATTCCATCAAAAAGGCTGTCACATGTCATAAATAGAGCCATTGAAAATGCAGACACATCATATAAGTGGTAATTGTGTTCATTGCTCTAACACAACACAAAATAAATTCTATATAAACAATGTATTAATTTTATGTCCAAACAAACGTGGTATACATGCTGGAATGCCCATGTGGGTTGGTATATATATATATATAGGTCAGATGAAACTTAATTTAAAACGTACAATTGCAGAACACAAGGCAGCCATAACAATGGAAACATGAAGTATGCGATTGCCTGACAAGGGGTGTTAACGATTAGTCGTTTAATCGATTAACAACCGTTAATAATTGGGTCGATTAACATTTCAAACGTAACGATCAAATTGAACTATTTGAGATATCATCTCAATTGTGTCAAAGGGAGTTGTTGGTGAAATGCAATCATTAAGTTAACCACAAGAGCGCACTACACATAAGAAGACGAAGCGAACCATGTGACCAACAACAGGGGGTCGGAGTTCACAGGAAGTGATGCAATCCATGAAGCAGTGTTGCCTTGTCCATGAGGGCTGCAGCCAGAGAGACACGATGCTAATGCTAATGCTACTGGGCGAACACTAACTTACTAAACCCGACATGGAAACAGAAGTGGACAACTTTCTGAAGGACATTACACCACCGCTAAATATCAGTCCCACAGATTGGAGGAAAGTCAACGGAGGAATATTCTAGAGGCTGGTAAAGTTAGCGCGAAGCTACTTC
>OMOT01087032.1:0-14288 GCA_900312575.1 Acanthochaenus luetkenii | reverse complement strand
GGTTGAGGTGCACACATACACAGTGCATACAGGTTTTGTTTTTAAATGCTTGTGTTCATTAATTTCCCCATCAAATGACAGGAATGTAATGTTTGTTCTTCAGTTAATAGCTTCAGTTAAGAGTTTATCTTGAAATCTCCAGATTCAAAGCAAGTTGCCACAAGAGACTGATCTATGTTGGCTATGCTTTCCAGGGCACATCCTGAATACACAAAACCCCTGACACATATATTCCCAGACCCAGACGTAAAACTATACACCCAACCTCATTTTTTTGGATTGTATCTGCAGGAATTTTCAACACATATTGTACCGTACCAGGAAAAAGGAGAAACATGAGACACTATGTTCCAGTTATATGGTTAGAGGACTGGGAGCTAAAGGAAGAGAAGAGGAGTAGTAGAGAGGATAAATACTGCAATATCGTTTTGTAATATACCTGAGACTTCATGTCGTACAGTAGCGGGTTGTCTGGAGTTAGCTGAATGGCCTCGTCCCACTTCTTGATGGCCTCCCAGTGTCTACAGAAAACACACACACACACACACACACAAAGAAACTGTGTTTGTGCAGCTAGCACACTGTATAATTGTTGGATAACCTCAAAGCAGCCAAACGGCACCCACGTTCGCAAACTTACTTTGTTAGTTTTCTAGCAAATCGTTTCTATAAACAGGCTAATGGCCAGCTGTATTGGTTTTTAGTTGTTGTTGTTTTTTTGGACTGTTCGATAATGATTGCCACAGTTATCAGCATGGTCCAGGATTACTCAACGCCTAACGTTATCTGCACTCTACAGTTGTCCCTATTTCACCATAACCCAAACATGGAAACAAAAAACGATCACCACTCACCAGGACCACGTTCATTGCTTGCTCTAGCTTACAAATTCTTTACAAACCTAGAGACCTTCCAAATCTAACTTGACATCATCTACCGTATCTCCCGGATCAGATGTTTTCTTAATTTTGTTTCCAGCGGTACTGTAACCTGATGGATAAGTCTTCTGACTGTCGTCTGGGGGATCAGGGTTCAATAAGAAAAAACTAATCATGAAATCAAACACTCCCTTTCAGTAATTTTTTCACCATCACTCATCCTACCTTTGCTTTTCATTCTTTTCCATTAAGACAAAGAGTGCTAATACAAGGCAGTCAAAATCAAATGGACTGGTCTTTGATCTATTGGCTTATCATTGGTGAGAAAAAGGAGAATTAGCTCCCAACACGCTCCATGGGCTTCCTGAGGCTATAAAGCTATAAGTGTACTCTAAAAACGTGTCCGGCTCTCTGTCGGAGTGGCACGAGGTCATCCAAACACAAGCAGGTCCACTTGGATGAATACACAGGTTGTGCAATCAAACCCTTCATAAGGAAGTCTGTCATCTAGTCTGTCTTGTCTGAGAGCTGCAGCGAGGCACTGAGATTGCAGTTCAGTCAAGCACAGATATAAATAGACAGGATTTTTCATATATTTGGGCAGGAGTCACATGATGTTGGTCACTGCAACCTCACTTCAAGCAGTGAAGGCTACTGACCTATTGTGCAAACCTTTGTTTAGGGGGATTCAAGATTCTTTGGGTTTGCACTGCAACTGCACAGCAATGTGTTCTGTTCCACTCTAACAACCATCTCCTCTTCAAGTCAATATTGACTGAAGACTCACTTCAACTGACTGATCTAGACAGAGAGCTTGTAAAGATTATCTGATGAATCAATATGTTTGTCATGCCTATATCCTAGTTTTATGGAGACGGACATCCTGAAGAACTGTAGAGCCATTAAAGCCAAGGGATGAAATTATTCACCAATAACATTGATTACTTGTAAAATTATGTTCTGATTACAAATAGAACCAGGATCAAGCTAGAGCAAACTGTATATCATTCTTCTTTCACTATCAGAGAAATGAGGAAATGGAACTGGGTAATGGGGAAATCTGAAAAACGAAAGATGTGGCAAAAGGCACTGCAAAATAATGTCAGGAAATTAAGTAATATACCACATTCAGCCTAAGTGCTCAAACTAACTCTCCTCCTGACATCACAAAAAATACTAATCAGTAAAAGAAAGGACAGACAGGGAGACAGACAGGCTGACAGATTTACGGGGACACAGAAAGAAAGAAAGAAAGAAAGAAAGAAAGAAAGAAAGAAAGAAAGAAAGAAAGAAAGAAAGAAAGAAAGAAAGAAAGAAAGAAAGAAAGAATCTCACCCAATGCCTATGGAAAAATTGTGCACAAACATAAAACTATGACTCATAATCCAAATAATTTGACATGAAACAATGTCCATTGATATTAGGACAGAAATGCAGAAAAACAGGCGATCAGTACAGAAAATCGTAGTCTACCTTAATAGGCCCACGTATCCAAGCGACACGACTAGAGGGGAGATTCGGTTCACAAAACAGGTAATGAAGGCCATCTTCAATTACATCAGGAGCATCTAAACCTTGGTAATAATAGGCTGACATCAGAGGTCAATGTGGTTAGAGGAGAAAAAGTCCTGGCTGACATCCTTGTCCAGACACCATCTCAAACCCCTGACCAGCCATTACGGACCAGCAAGACGTAATTTCCGCAGCAGAATCCACTTTCTACTCACAAACACAATTAGAGGCAGTTACTGTGGGCAACAACATTACGTCTACTGGACGAGGGGTTTTCACAAAGTGATTGTGATTTGGCTAGAAAATGTCAATTATCATGGAACAAATATAAAATTCAGTTCCTGAAGGAGACCAGTTTCATTTTCTCTATGTCTATAGAAAACTATGTTGCCTAATCCAACCAATTTTATAAAGGCAGTGGAAAGATAATATGCCCTATTTGTAAATTGTACACCTGACCAAGGCATGTTCATCACGAACAAAAAGGAAGAAATAGACCAGAAATATATTTTACATTTCTCTTTGCCCTTTTTCTTAATTAATTTAAGAAGAAATTGAAAAGCATTCTGCCTCAAAAAATGCAGTTCATTGTTTTACATTATTAAGATAGACTAGAAACATATTCTTAAGCCTATCCACAGTACAGACAAACTTAAATATAGGCCTTTCTTGAGACAGACTAGTTAACTAATCGTTCGTACAACCCACCGACTAGGCGACCCTGAAAAAATGACTTTTGTACAGCCTTACTCTATATGAGTATACTTCAATAAGTCCTAAAGTATACACTATCTAGCCTATATAGGATGAAGAGATGTGTGGCTTGCTATAGCCATATCTGTTTTAGCATCTAATCATGATGTTTACCAAATGTATTTCCTGCACATTGACTAAAGGTTGACTGGCCTGAAGGCCAGCTCCTCTCAGGGTCACAAGAGACTCAATTGCTTTTATGCCATTTACCTGTAACAAAGGGCACTCAGTTAAATAATACAAAGTCAAATACAAAGGGGGAAACTCGACTTAGATGGCTTAAATAATTTTTGATTTCTTGAATGTTTCTTTCCATAACTAAGTCAGTGCAGCGTTACAGACAGAGCTGTGTGTCCTGTTCATTGGCGCCCTCCTCTGGAGGATTTGTAATGGTACATATGCCTGTCACATAATCAACAAAAGCATGGGGATAAAATTGAGTAAAAGCTGGAGGGAGGAAGGATGGAGAGAAAACGGTAATGAGTATCACAGTACATTTCCTGACTGGGCACCATTCATACCAGATCTTTTCTCAGGAGACGAACAGCAGAGGCTTCACTGGAACAGAATCATTCACAGGCTATGGCAGTACATTTCTCTGGACAATGTATCTGGGCAACAGGCAAAGACAAAATTAAGCCCTTTCTGTACAGCAGTCCACCAAAAGAACTGATACCAGCTTGCAGTACATAGATGGGTTAAATCCATGATGGGTTAAATGCAGAGAGAATAATTTCAATAGGTGTGTGCAGTGCTCTGTGCATGTGTGTGACAATAAAAGGATAAATTATAGAAAAGCTAGGACTCAAGTTATAATCCTGGATGTCTTGAAAAGGGAATAACAGCTTAAAGGTATTTTTTGTCACAATAATAGCTGAACCAATATTCAACATCAGTGTAACTTGCATATTACAGCAAAGTATGTACCCATTATCAACAAAAACCATACCACACACACACACACACACACACAAAACCAATATTGACATACAGAATTACAATACACCCTTGCTGACAGGCATTTAAAGAAGAAGGTCCAAAACAGATTCCAAAGAGAGAACAGTAAATAAGGTTTGTATGTCTGTGTGTGTGTGTTATCTGTATGGTGTGAGAATTAGGATTACAGATCTAAAACAGTCACTGACTTGTGCACACCAAGCACAGAAATCTTAGCATAGAAAACAGCCAATTGTTCCCCTTACTTTCCTTGCTCAGCTAGCAATCCACCCTCATCCGTCAGCCTCTTGCTCTTGGCTGAACAGTCTTCCAGCAGGACCTCCCGGCGTCGTTTGATTGCATGCAACCAGTCCACCTCATCATCCGTACATGCTCCATCATCCGGCTTCTCTGCCTCAGCCTCAAACTGCTGCACCACTGACTTCAAAACCTTCTCACCAACTTTCCTCTTCCAACCAAATGAAGCCATCCTGTAGGGAGCACAGAGAGATCACCGATTATGTTGACAGAAATACAAGTTGAGCCACAATCAACTGAGGACAATCAGTGGCAAGAGACTTTTATTGCACAATATCAGAAATGGGGCACATTTAGACTCCTAGCATAGCATGCCATCTTTTTATTTATGGTTTACTTAGCATGCTATCCTTGTATTTATTCATTATTTAGCATACTATCCTTTTACTTATTACTTAGCGTGCTATCCTTTTATTTATGTATTTATTACTTAGCATGCTATCCTTTATTTATTTATTACTTAGCATGCTATCCTTTATTTATTTATTACTTAGCATGCTATCCTTTATTTATGTATTACATGCTTGTCAGATCAAACCGAGCCACCATCTGCCCCCTCAATTCCATCCCGTCCACTCTTCTCCAAACCATCTGTACTGACATCACACCCTTCCTCACTACCTTCATCAATTACTCCCTGTGCTCAGGCCATGTTCCTGCTCCTTTAAAGACTGCCAGAGTCAACCCTCATGGACCCTCTTCAATCCAGCTTCAAGGCTTCTCACTCTACAGAGACTGCTCTCCTTGCTGTCACAGAGGCTCTCCACACTGCTAAGGCATCATCCTTCTCCTCTGTCCTCATTCTCCTTGACTTGTCTGCGGACACAGTTGACCACCAAATCCTTCTCTCCATCCTCTCTGAACTTGGCATTACAGGATCTGCACACTCCAGGTTTGCTTCCTACTTGACTAACCGCTCTTACCAGGTTGCATGGAGGGTACTGGTGTCTCCCAGGGCTCAGTCCTGGGGCCCCTACTGTTCTTTATGTACACCAGATCACTTGGCCATGTGATCTCCTCTCATGGCTTCTCCTATCACTGCTATGCTAATGACACTCAACTCTACCTCTCCTTCCCTCCCTCAGAAACGCAAATTGATGGGCGCATCACAGCATGTCTTAAAGACATTAGTGCTTGGATGTCTCTGCAAAACCGAACTACTCTTTCTCCCTGGAAAAAACTACCCTCACACTGACCATCACCATTGAGAACACCACTGTGCTGCCCTCACTGCCAAGAGCCTTAGAGTGACCCTGGACAGCCAGCTGTCCTACTCTGCCAACATTACTGTGACAACCGGCTCCTGCAGGTTTTCCCTCTACAACATCTGCAGAATCCACACGTTCCTTACGAGGGAAGCGGCGAAACTCCTGGTCCAAACATTTGTCATTTCCCGCCTAGATTACTGCAACGTTCTTCTGGCCGGGCTACCCGCCTCTGCCACCAGACCTCTACAGCGCATCCAGAATGCTGTGGCCCGGCTGGTCTTCAACCAACCCAAATTTTCCCATGTCACTCCCCTCTTCCGGTCACTTCACTGGCTTCCCATCCCCGCTCGCATCAAATTTAAGACACTGGTACTGAGGGCAGTACATGGAACCAACCCTCCTTATCTACAATCCCTGGTCAGGTTCCAAACTCCAGCTCGTCTGCTCTGCTCCTTCACTCATGCAGGTCGCCTAGCCCCCCCTATCGCTACGTGGACTTAGAAGTCGCTCATCACAAGCTTGACTCTTCACCACAATGGTGGAATGAGCTCCCCCCTTCAGACAGAACGGCTGAATCACTACCCATTTTTCGCCGGAGACTAATAACCCATCTTTTCAGATGACACCTGGACCCTACTTGAACTGACTTATCTAACATGTAAGGGTCCCCCTCGACTCTTCTTCTTCAAAAAAGAAAGAAAATAAACATTTGCTAAACGCTGTAATGTAATACCATCCTTTATGTATTTATTACTTAGCATGTTATCCTTTTATTTAATGTATTACTTGGCATGCTGTCCTTTTATTTATTTAGCATGACATCCTTTTATTTATTTATTACTTAGCATGTTATCCTTTTATTTAATGTATTACTTGGCATGCTGTCCTTTTATTTATTTAGCATGACATCCTTTTATTTATTTATTACTTAGCATGCTATCACATTATTTATTTAGCATGACATCCCTTTATTTATTTATTACCTAGCATGCTATCACATTATGTATTATTACTTGGCATTCTATACGACACCCAGATATATGCAATTATGCATCAGTCTGGACTGCCAGCTTTACAGCAAGGTACATTTTGATCACCTGTCAAGTATACGAAAAAACCAAACAACTAAGTTAACGTTAGCTACAACGTAACGCCCCTCTGACTAACGTTAGCTAACCTAGGACGCTAGCCTTTGCGTAAGCTTCTTGACACCTCAGCCAAATCGATAACACAAAATTGCACTTGCTAATGATACAACTACTTTTAGTGAAACTAAAGATGTGTTAATTTAACGCAGCAAAACACGGTCAGACATGCAGGTATACGCACAGTCTTCTGCAGCTATCCAGTTGTAGCCAAGGAGGGTTTATATCGCAGCAGGACGCTAGTCCATATTGACCTCGTGACCCGGAAGCTGTGGAAATGTTGACATCGTCTCTTAAAGAAACAATATTGTAACGCTTTCAAAGTATTTGTATCAGTCCACCTCTTCTTTCTTTCTTTCTTTCTTTCTTGTTCTTATATTTTGGTGTGATATGAGCAAGCTGTATACTATTGCTGTTATTGTAGCCATATTTTTATATATATAAAAAGGTAGCCGACCTTAAAAAGCAACATAACACGTTTCTAAATAGATCTAATTAACTAACGGATGAGTAAACGGATTATAATTACCTTAAAATCTTCCTCAGTTAAATTACATTATCTTATTCTTTTTGATGTGGCACACGTTGCGATCTCGTCAGAAGTTCTTATGGCAGCTAGCACCTACTTTTTTTTATCATGTACTGCTGTATTTACATTCAGCTCACATATCATATTATTATTACATAGGCCTATGATAACAATATCACAATTAGTTTCCACAAAATAAAGACAACCCACAGGGGGATCAATAGATACCCTCTACATGAAATAAACAGACTAAAATAAACCAAACTAGCTAAACTAACAAATAACTATTTAAAGCGCATCTTTACCAAAGAAAATCGATTTAGCAAACTTTTTGAAAATACAACTACTCACTTCCAATAGATGGAGCCACAGAGAGTCGACTAAGCCCACCAGCTCCTTCCAATTAGGCTGTATATTAAATCCCAGGTCATGGTTCGGTAACATGTCAGCAGCTGTTAGTGTACTAGGTTTTTACTAAATTAACACACATTTTATCTAAATTGTTCTATTCTTCCTAGTACCTTACAATTGTGCACAAAACTGACCTATAAATATCTGAATAACCCAAGTTATTGCAACACTAGATAATCAATCCCTTAGGCCATGTCTCCTTGCAGTATAGTTTCAGATGCAGTACATTTATAACTGCCTTCTGAAACAAAGTATCTAATCCTGTCTAATCTAAGTTTATTTACAAGTAAACAAATAAGCAATTACTTGTGAACGATCAAGTAACTTGCTATAACATGTTTCTTCAGCGTTATTTATTGCAAATTACTGTCCTTTATGGGAAGTCAGTGATACATTTTAATGAACCGTCATTTTCCCTCATCGCTGTTACAAGATACTATAGAAACTACTATAGCTACTAAAATATAAACAATCAGGATAGCTTTGGCGGAAGTGTGCGCAATTGTTTATTAGGCAGTTGTGTATACAAATGATTTCAACACTGTCCATTGAGATTTACATTGGTCATTCTGGTAGGGTTCCTTTACAAACCAAATAAAAATATATATATTTTTAATTTGAAGCAGTTCTAACAGATACGACAGAATTTTCCTGCAAACAGTCAATTTTTAGGATTTACCACATGCAACACCATAAGCTGTCCAAAGATCAGTTTCACACAAAACCCATGATTTAACCTATGACCAAATTTGAAGCACAACTTGCATCTGCTCTTCAAAACTAAAAATGTTTAGTTCTACAAATATTTCAAAGACCATAGGGAATTTTTGTTACCATGATCACTATAATATTTAATAGACTATACTGTATCTGAGACATATCGGTCAAATTTCAATACATACGATTTCAGTCCAAACCTGCCCCACAGAGGACAGACAGAAAAAAAGGCATGGTAAGAATTATTGCCATTCTTCTTGCAATTTATGTAGAAGATTCATTATTTCTGTGAAATATAAAAAGCATTTTGGTCTCCATGGCTTAAAAAACAAAAACAAATCTACATGAACAATATTGGCAACCTAGACTTCTGCAACTGCTGAGACCTCTTAATAATCACAAAAACAAACCAATTCTGCAAATGTTTACTCTCATAATACGGTGAGAACTTTAAGAGGTTGTAGCAGTTACTGAGGTCTATGTTTGTAGTGGCTTCCTTCTCTGCAGGCAAAAACGTGCTTTTGTTCTCTGTACTGAAAAGCAGAGCTCGCTATCTACAGAACAGAACATTCAGTGTAATCACTCAGGACTTATATGTATAGGTGGGACGTGGTAATTTGTTAATAACATTGGATCAGGAAAATGTAAAACCATCTCTTAAATGTTATTCTGTCATAACTATTAAGTAGCTTGTCATTCATCTTTCTCTATAACCCCTTACATCCCCTGCCAGCTTGATATACATCCCATCAGCTTAGGGGATTCCAACCTGCATCAGTGCCAATTCTGTAAATGTTTAGTCTCTCATAATACGGTGAGAACTGAGGTTGTAGCAGTTACTGAGGTCCATGTTTGCCAATATTAGAGATCATTTTTACAATTTCAGTTGACAGTCATACATATTTTATGTTCTGTAATGTCGACACTAACAATAATCAATCTGTGGAAATCTTTTTTTTTTTTTTTTTTTTTATTCACAGAAACTGAATTATCAACAAATTTGCAGGAGGTGCCAACATTCTGACCACAACTGTGTTCCAACTTTAACTGATATAAAAACTGATTAACAGTACTGATAATGATAAGGCAGCCAAATGCCAGACACTACGTAAGACTTAGAAAAAAACACTCTGGACAGGTAATGGAGGGGGACATGTCATACTCATTAAAATACATATCTAACACTTCTTTAAGGATGTTTCAGGTTTAGAAAAAAAATGTAAACCTTTCTCAAAAGTCACCCCTCAGGGGAATGTATGGACCATCAAAATATAAACTTAGCATATCTAACTGACAATATTTTGGATGTATTCACCTGCCAATACCCACTGTACATGCACTGCATGTACTTGCCACTAATCATATTCAAATTGAGCCCTGAGCCCTACAAATTTGTTATGGATTGGCATTTACAAACTGAATGTAGGCAAAAGGCATGTCACTCGGCAATTATGCGCTAATCCTTAATCTGAAAAACAAGAAATAAAGAACATACTAAAAGGTATTAATAAACTTGCCATTTCAATATGAGACAATGAAAATGATATATATCTAAATTTTGACTGTCATGGCAAATACCTCTTGCTTAAGTAGGCTATGTTCATCTGGAAAGACAATCAAGTGTATCAGAATAACTGTGATTGAAGGAAACAAAACTGACATTGATTCGAAAAAGTTTTAAAAAAATATAAAAGAAAGAAACAAAGAATATATCATCCAGCAATAGATCTTAATGCAAGAAAAAAAAGGTAATAATTCAATTTCAGATATAACCTACAATCTCCCCTTAAAGCACTGATAAATATATTCAATTCTTTATATATAAAAATTTAGGGGACAGACAAATCCAAACAGAAATCTTTACAACAATGTCTAAACCATGAAAATGTTGTCTTTGAAAACAAATTCACAAAAAATAAAACCAAACATAACGCTGAAGAAGCACTCTTGCCCCTGACGCAAGAGAAATACAGGAGTCATTGTACTTCTTCGGAGTCCAATGAACACTATTGGCATGACAACCCTTGTTATAGCCAGTGCAGCGTCTGGCGACATCTGCACCACTTCTCTGATCTCCATTGATAGAAAAACAGAGGAGGAAATAAAAGAAAACTGTGCAAAAGTGCTCCTTACACCGTATACATTTGCCACTTTAGCTTCCAAACCTCAACTTGTGGCTTCCTTCTCTGCAGGCAAAAACGTGCTTTTGTTCTCTGTACTGAAAAGCAGAGCTCGCTATCTACAGTACAGAAAATTCAGTGTAATCACTCAGGACTTATATGTATAGGTGGGACGTGGTCATTTGCTAATAAAATTGATCAGGAAAATGTAAAACCATCTCTTAAATGTTATTCTGTCACAACTATTAAGTAGCTTGTCATTCATCTTTCTCTATAACTCCTAACATCCCCTGCCAGCTTGATGTACATCCCATCAGCTTAGGGGATTCCAACCTGCATCAGCGCCATGGAACAACCAGTTCATCCTCAGTGGGGATGAATTGAACCATGAATCAGTTGCATGCTTATTGCTATAAAGACACTCGGAGAGGAAAAAAGGGCTGGCGATTGTTTTGCGAGCTATCGGGCAAGTAGTTTAATAAGATTTGCGCACATCTCAAAGAACTCTATGGTGTGGCTTCCCGGTCGGGGATAAGATGCGTTGTCCCCCCCCCCTGTCGAGTCGACAGATGAGGTCAACGATGACGCTAAGGAGCCTTCTGCAGCCTTGGTGGGGTGCACAGGGGTGGACATAGCTGGAGGATCCCCCTTCCCCTCTCCCCCATCAACATCGTTCTTAATGGTCGTGCGGTAGTTCCCCACTGATCCAGAGCGGTGAGGGGTAGCAGTCCCAGATTTAGTTTCCAACAGCTCGTCTGAAAAACACACAAAGAAGAAACATGTTTTCAACACAACTCAAACATAGAGACAGTGATAGGGCTGAAACAATTCCTTGAGAAACTCAATTACAAAAAATAAAATTATTTGCATCAATGATGCTGTCACATGAAGACATTATTTGATCACGCTGATTGCAAAATGAAGTTAGAGATAAAATAGCGAGGTGCGAAGAGAAGAGAAGAGACAGGCCAGAGAAAATGACAGAAAGTGTCCAGTTTGGGATCATTTCAAGCTGAAACAAAAACTCTGTACAGTGTGTATTGTAAAACCAAACTAGCCACAATAGCACACAATAATTAGCACAGCTTATGTCACAAAGGCTGAGCAGCCTTTCAACCGATACCCGGCACTGCTGTATCTGAAGAGACATAATGGAGTGGACGTCTTGATCAAGTCTGATCAAGCTTGCCGAATGCCGAAGGTGAGTGACTTTAATCTACTTAGTAATGTTAACATTAGCAAGCTAACAGTTAGCTATCCCCTCCCCACAGCTAGCTAACAGTTAGCAAGCTAACAGCTAGCTATCCCCTCCCCACAGCTAGCTAACAGTTAGCTAGCTAACAAGTATTTTAAATGAATCTGATGTCTGTGGGGAGGGGACAGTAAATAATACGGCTGAGTATGCAGTATCGTTACGTGAACTTTTTGTGTTCATAATGTTTCCGATTTTGAAGTAATTTCGAATGACATCTGGGAGCTACTGCGACTTAAAGGCAGACAGGTTCATTAGCGTCCTGGCTGAAGCTGCAACGGACGTCAGCGTCAGAGACCTGGAGGGGGACATACGTCCGGTTTGTTAAGGATGGACACAGACAGACAAACAATGTGTTTTTAAGCAATACAAATATAGATTTTTCTAAAAAGTTAATAAATTAGTTGTTCATTTTAAGAGACATGTCTTATTTTCTCTTTTGTATATTTACTATTGCTCTTTAATAAAGCAAAAGTATTTCTTATCCGATTAATCGATGGAATAATCGGTAGAATACTCTATTACTAAAATAAACGATAGCTGCAGCTCTAGACAGTGACAAAAACACTTCTGACATTTCTGATTAATGACTATAATTAATTTTCGATCCATGATGATAAGTGTAAGTTAAAAATAAAATGATGACACGGAATAGCTAATTTGGTCAGCCCCTAAACTGCAACTGAGCATAAATATAGGGACAAGCCAACTTTGAATTAAAGTAATCTAAATTCAAACTTTAATCTCATACCCTTTACAGTCTTTCTGTGTGAAGTCAATGACCCATTTTATCTCATATGTTCCTTTTAAGTATTGGCAAGAAGCCCTGTCAAAAGCTCAGGGCCTCAACACTGAGTCAATCATTTATGTATTCCACCTGAAAAGGAGTACTATAGGACAGAATCCAAGTCAACACAGAGATACAGGGGCTGAATTCAGGGCTAGCCAGAATATCTTAAGAGTCTGGTAACGTTAATGGGCCACACACTTTACACAAACATTGTGTGTAAGTGGTATGTGACCAAATAATGACCATGGGTGAATTTTCTTCCAGCTCTTGTGTTCAGTTGAAAGAGTTAGGGTAGGAGACTGCCTCAGCTGCTGTTCGTTTTCAGTGTCTTTCAACAATAAAATTTAACAATCACTAGCAGTCTATTTTCACTCAAGGTCTTTAATCCTGAGTTGGCTGACTCAATTCATAGGCCAGAGATATGCAGGCAAATTATTGGTTTTCAGAATTTGCTTTTTTGTCATCTGAAATTTTGGGGGATTTTAAATGCATCTTGGGCATCCATTTTACCCAACTATGTGCTTGTTTCATTGGCTAGTTTGAACTGCTCAACTTCAGAGTATGAGACAAGTACATTGTCAGTTTATGCAGACAGTCAAATACAACACAGATGCAGATTAATAGCCTAACCATCTGATTCTACCTGTCCCCATCTACCACTTATGCGTAACATGGCTATTACTAATACAATTATTTTGTGATGGTATATTTAACACACAGTGCATAATACAAAGGAGAGGTCTGAGGTCGCAGACCTCTCATTAAATCCCCGCTATGCAGAGCTAATCAATGACAGAATAATTTTAGGTTTAGTCAGCTTTTCATCACAAAATGCAAATTTTGTGAGTATAAAGCTACAGTGCTTGAAGAGGGATTCTCAGGCCCTTTTGTTCTGGCTCTAAAAACTAAAAAGTATTAAATATTTGGCAACAATCAACTGGATTTCTACAATTCTGTAGGTCTACTTGCACCAATACTTAATTCCTCACAAATGAGTCTAGCTCAGCACAGACATTACTTTCACATGACAATACATTTACAACATCTCAAATAATTAATTAGTCCTGTGTATGCACACCTATGCTCAGTGAAAACAATTGTTCGCTCTGGCACATCTTGCACTTGTCAAGTGTGTGTATCAATTAGCATTCCCTCATGGGCCAAACCAAGAGCCAAAAGGTAGTCTAAGAAAGTGATTCGGTACTGTGTTTGCACTGGCAATCTAAATTGACAGTGAATACAAGGCACAAGACAAAAGGCATGATTAAGAACCACTGCAATGTAATCAATCTGTAAGAAAAAGCCCTACAGTCAGGGTCCGAAATTAACTTTTTAGCTCACCAGCCAAATGTCTGGTAGACGAAAAATTCTACCCGCCAAACTTTTCTTTTACCAGCCAAAAATGAAATGTACAGTACCAGTCAAATGTTTGGAACCACCTGCTTCAACCAGTTTTTTCATGATTAAAAATGCTTTACACTGTATAAACTTGCCTATAGACACTTTCTATTTCATTATATGATATGTGGAATTATATAAGCAGATAATTACAAGTGAATTACATTCAAAAGTTTCATTTTTAACTGAAAACTTAAATCTTGTACGCTCACTGGGAGGGGGGTGGTGCATTATTTTGTTATTTAACTATTTTGGTACGTACTGGTGTTCATGATGACATACAGATGATCCAGGACCTGTAGAATCTTTCATATCTAAAAA
>OMOT01087024.1:0-14300 GCA_900312575.1 Acanthochaenus luetkenii | reverse complement strand
CACTGTTGGTGTAGAAACACAAACCTCCGCCTTTCGCCTTGCCGGAGAGTTCCGTGTCGCGGTCCGCTCTGACGAGCTGGAAGCCTGCCAGCTGCAGGGCAGAGTCCGGAACCGATTCACACAGCCATGTCTCCGTGAAGCACAAGACAGAAGACGAAGAAAAGTCTCTGTTTCTCCCCAACAGTAACCGAAGCTCATCCATTTTGTTCCCCAGTGAACGCACGTTAGAGAGGAATATTCCAGGTAGCGCTGTGCGATATCCGCGTCGGCGGAGACGTACGAGCGCCCCAGCTCGTCTCCCCCTCCTCCGGCGTTCCACTGCGCGAACAACGGTGAGCGCACCGTTGACCAGAATGGCCAGTAATTCCACAGATGTGGCGATGAAAGTGGGAAATAAATCCGCAGGGGTTGTAGCCCTAATGTTAATGAGCTCTTCTCTGTTGTAAGAGGTCCCGGAAATGTCACAAAAAACTAGATTAACAGACAAAACAAGACAAAACAACGCGCACCAACACACCGAGGCGACCGTCCATGTAGCCCACTACTTTCACCTTTGAAGTATGACAGTGTGAATATACTGTAGATAACTCTGATCTACAACTCAATAATACTCAAGTCATTAGTGGACATCAAATGGTGAGAGTAATGGCATGCAAATTATGATGTGTCAAGTGCAATGTGTATTATTCATTCTATATCTGATTATGATGGAGATTTAGGGCTTTATAGCAAAACTGTGATTCAGTCAGAGGCAAAGAAACATTCTGTTTTTGACAGTGACTCTCAGAAATCAAGCAGTGGCTTACATAAGGAGCAAATGTTCACCCTCATGAGGTTAGAAAATGTGTTACATTACATCAAATGATATGATACCTTTGATGTTGTTACAGCAGTTCAATTTCCTTTTATAAATAGTTTCTGAATTCACATCCAGATTCTGAGTGCGCTATTTATGTTGTTTGACTCTCACAGCAAACTAAAGGGCAGACTTGTTCTCACTGCAGTGTTTGTGCTTGATCCCTCCTTCCTTGTCTGCACCACACAGGATGTAGCTTTCATGTTGTACAACAACGGACGCCCCACCGCTTGCTGTCTTCCTCACAGCGCACAGGGATTACGTCACAATTCCTTGATTACTTTTTCACCTGAATCTGACTGAGAAGCAGGTAGAATGCCCCCTGCCTCCATCTGTTTATGCAGGTCTTGGTTTAACCCCCCCCCACACACACACACACATACATTCTCTGTACCTCTCTCTTTCGGATCAGTAAACTGTAGTCCTCCGACATGTGCCAGGCAGCCCCTCCCACCTCTTGTATGTATGTGTTTTCTCACCGGGGACGTAGTAAGACCTATTTACTGGGGCACGTTACCTAGTAATGTTTTGCTGTGCCCTAGTAACATTGTGTGTTTCCCATGTGCCCATTGGTTCCCATCTGTGTTCAATCATGTCATTAGCCCTAGTGTATTAAGGCTATGTTCAGACTGCAGGCAAATCCGATTTGTTTCTCAAATGCGATCTTTAGGACTGACCACACTGTTATTTGCAAGTGATCAGATCGGATTTGTGTATTCAGACATCGTCCACCTATCTGCATTGGTTGCTGGTAACGACGTAGGCGTGAGTAGGTCTACGTACAAAACAGTGCAGACAACAACAAAACAGCAACCGATGGAAGAATGGAGATCTGTCATCTCGCCCTTCACCTCATATCAATCTGTTGTCGCGGTGCAGAACTCTTCCGTCACCCCAGACAACATCAGATTTATACAAGAACAATGTTCCGGGCTGCAGTCACGGCAGCGTCACTGTGCAGCGAGAGGTGTGGTGCCATTCAAAAAGTAATGACTGGTAGGAACATGTAGTCCACTGGACGTTTGATGATGACAGATGGCTTGCCAATTTCAGAATGCGCCAGGGAACGTTTGACATGGTCTGTGACTGCCTACGACCCGGTCCAGTACGTCAAGACACTTAAGGCCAATATCTGTGGAGAAACAGGTCGCAGTTGCCCTGTGGTGGCTAGCCACCTGGTCAGGATACTGAACCGCTGCACACCTCTTTGGGATGGGAAAAGCGACTGTGTGCGTTATTGTGCATTAAGTTTGTACCGCTTTGTCTGCACTGCGAAACGAGTACATCAGGCTTCCAGTGGGCAATCACCTGCGGTCCGATTTTAATCGCATTTTAAACCACCTATGAATGTGGCTCAAATCTGATTAGCAAAAATCAGTTTCCATGTGTTTTTTGGCTGTTCAGACTTGATAAAAACAATCTGGATATGCCAAAAATGATACAGCTAAACAACCAGAATAATGCCAGCGGCAATGAATGTCTCAGAGAACATGCACATGTGTGGTCTGATAGTCTTACACATGAAGAAACATGAAGGGAGTAGAGGGCCTGCCCCATGAGTACAAGTACACTCTGCAATGACTCCTCCAGCTGTGCCTAACAGTGTGTGTGTGTCTGTGCGTGTATGTGTATGCATGCATGTATGTGTGGCCAAAGGATGTTTGTGCCCTCAGATATCCTCTCCTTCTCTGACCATGGAATGTAAATGCCCTTATGAGAGTGAGCATGAAATCAAGTCAACAACTGAAAATCTGTGGTCAGAGACATGAAGAGTGAGTTTCCAGCTAGATATTTTGAAAATGTGAACTTGGAATAAAATCTGTATCTAACCCCTCAATTATAGTTTTGAATCAAAATTGCTTAGCTTGGTTGGGAACTGGCATAGGTGGATGAGCCCTCTCAAATAATTTGTTTAACCTGGCTTATACAGCACAAGCTGCAGTGAGTGTGTTGATAAGTTGAAAACAAAGATATCACAGATGATATTGAGTCGATCTCAGATAAGCTCTTCATCTTGATTATGGATTGGAATCTGAATAAATCTCTGGCATACGACAAAGAGATATGCACAAATGTCACCATGCCAGCCTATCTTCTTGTGAATTTGCAAATGCTTAGACACCTGCCAGTCTGACCAGTCATGTAGGACAGATGGCATACTGGAGAAGACGGGCATGCCTGAGCATATCTGGTGCCATCTGCGCTGGGCAGGTGCCTATAGCCACTGACTGTCCCTCATGGCCGGGCGGGGAGCTCGCCAAGCCCTACCTGACTGAAAACAAGCATCCTCATTTAGCCCCCCTCCAACCTCCCGCTCCTCTTACAGCACCCTTACCCAGTCCTCCATGGTCGACAGGGAACCATCGGAGCAGGGAGGTGCCTGGCCATCACAAACATGGCATTGTGGGAAAGGAGAGAGACAGCTACTGTTTGGTGGCCGCTGGTCACAGCTGCGCAAAGCAAGTGACGACGTATATCAATGCGGACGCTGTAAGGACATGATCAGGGCAAAAGGCTTGAAGAAGCCCACTGTTTAAGGTTGTACCACTCTTTAATTTAAGTAACCCATAAATCAAATGGGTCGCCTTTATTGGTTTCACCCATGAGAGAGAAGAGGACATAAATGAAATGCACTACTGAAGGGAAGCTCTGTCTCTGGTTGTTGTAAATAAAGCTTTGTAAATTATAGTTTTATGAATGAACATGAATGAACATCTCTTAATTAGGGAAGAGTTTCCATTTTACGATGTATATATTACTTACATTTTTAGGAATGTCTTACGTTTATCTTCTTGGCAAACAATATTCAACATGGACTGAGCTAAGTATGACATGAAAAAACTAATGAGAAACTTTCAGTAAATCAACTGCCCTAGTGGCCCCTCACAGTTAAGGACTTTGAGGCCATTGATGTAGTTGAACATTTGCCTCCATTGGGCTACCCTAGGCAAAGCTAAAGTCCAAAGCCATTAGGTGCTGCTGGATCTTCTCTTGTCTACACAGCATGCAGCAGTCCCTCTCCTATGGAGCATTAAATGACCCTTCCATGTTTCTTCTTCATAGTCTCAATGCTTGCCCCATAGTCTGTGAACTACTTGCCCTCTCAACTTTGTCAACGAGGCAAAACTTTTATGAAACTTAACTTTATTCAAAAATATGTTTAAATGGAGCCATGCTTCTTTTGTTGATGAGAAATTTTACTCTTTAATTATTTTCAGACACTCTTTACAACTAAACAATGTCAGAAGAAAAAAGAACAGTAAATTGAAGTCAAACATGTTGATAAATGATTTGATTGACAGGACTCGTTAAAAGGAGTCTTGTAGGAGTTATGAAGGGAGATGAAGCGGATTTATTCCTCATCACTGATCGGGTTTCACCTGATCTGAACAGACTCCTGGAATCAAGGTGATCATTCAGAGCAACATCCATTGTATGCATTGTGTGAACCATGCATTACTGCTACAGTGCAACAGTCAAGCATCATCACAGGAAATTGGATTGTTCCCAAGGCTCTCCTGTTGCTTATACAGCCTCCTTGTTGTCATTTACTCTTACACTTGATGTCTAAAGGAGACAAACAAATTTGTTTTTCAACAGCAAACAGATAATGATTTGATCCCCTCCTTGCCCCCCCAAGGAGGCGATTTGGATGTGAAAGGAGAAATGAGGACAGAGGAGAACCACAGGCAGTTATGAATGTGCGTTTGATTTCATAAAGCGAAAGGGAGATCTGCCGCACAGTGGGCCACTTGTTGAGTGTCTGCCCAGATGTGCGCCCGTTCAGATAGAGCTGATCAATGCCGCCCTGTTTGCTGGGTGGGCCTGCCTTGTTCTGGGAGACACTGAGGGGCCCTGATCCCTACCTCACCAAAGGGGATGGCACGAGGCCTCAAGAGCCCAGACAGGCAGGCACCTGCAGTGCATAGAGCTAAAACAGGAAAGATAGCACTACCACAACAGATTGGAACACGCTACAGAGCTCCTCGCTCTCAATGGAAATACAGCTACTGTAGAAGGTTACAGAGTTTAAACAAGACTGTGGTTGGATGTTTTGTCTGGCTTGATTGTCAACCACTGGCACACACATGCCTTGAATTACCCTTTTTTGGGGGGTGAAAAGTACAACTTGGTGGTGTTGTACTGTTGAGTGAGAGATTTTGAAATAGAACCAAAAGACGATAGGATGTTCCTCATATACACATGAGCCAAGCTAACTAAACATGTTAAAACGTTCAGCACAAATGTGTCGATGAGACTACATTCCCAAATATATTGACAAAATGTAATCTCATACAATGTTTCTCATACTATACGTATGAATTTGATGAGTAACGCTTTGATGCTGTCCTTTATCACCCAATGTACTGTCCTCTCAATACAAAAAAAAACAACACAAAAAAACTCACTCTGTCTCACTCTGTATTAATTCGTGGAAAAAGGGACCTGTGCTTGGGCTAAGCCCATCTAAATATGAGAATTGTATTTTCCACCACAGGTTCCATGCACATCAGAGAAAGAGGTTAGGGGAAAGTGGCTTTTTTGTGATGTGCCAGGAGGTTTAAAGTCACACTTCCGGTTGAAACAGGATGTTGGGGCGGGGCATAATGTGGACTGTTTGAAAGGGTTAAAAAGTTAAAAAGTGCTTTGTACATAATCTTGAGTTGTCACTAATTCAGATTTTTCAGAATGAATAAATTCAGAGACCG
Organism: Acanthochaenus luetkenii; assembly: GCA_900312575.1. NCBI lineage: Eukaryota > Metazoa > Chordata > Actinopteri > Beryciformes > Stephanoberycidae > Acanthochaenus > Acanthochaenus luetkenii. The sequence continues at coordinate 8,735 of OMOT01087024.1, read as the reverse complement.
GGACACAACCATGGTGTCTTAGAATAAGGAAACAATGTTTCACCACTGTACCATGCTTTCCTTCTGTCACTTTGAAAGTTGTTAAGTTTTCCAGGAAGTAAAAGCAATGTTTATTTATTTATTTATTTATATATACAGTAAAAATAAGAGAAAATGAAAATAAATAAATAAATACTTTTTTAGGGGGCATGTATTGTTAAATAGGTGTACATTATGATATGGGGTATTAGCTAACAAGGTGAAAATTCTTTTTCATTTCAGTGTGGCTTTAATTATTAACAGGGACACATTACTGTACATCAGAAACCTTTAAACAGAGTGGTGGTTCCCCTATGGATTGATTGTATTAAGGGATTATACATGCTTTATTCCTTATAGCCGTGCTGCTAAATGCAATATGTTGTGATGTTGACTCTTGTGGTAACTAAGAAGCTAGTTCATGATGTCCGTTGCTTTCTCTTGTTTTTTATTGTACGTGTTATAAAGTACACACAAGCAGCATCGCTGTCATACCCATAACGACAGTCAAGACCATGTTCACTGTTATTATTGCGATAATTTTGGAAACGTTATGATCTTGTGACTGGCACAGTCTGTTCTGTAGGCACTCACTGTGACTGTCATTTGAAGTCAAACATGTTGATTTCTCCTGTTGCTTTCTTTCTACAGCTTAGAAAAAACCCTTTTAAATTCTACCTTTTATATAGTACACATGCCATCTAGCAGCATCACTGAGGTACCCATAGCCACAGTAAATTAGTATTAGTAATTTCTGACACAGGGTATGACCTTGTGACTGTGTCTATTCTGTAGGTACTCACTGTGGTTCTGTGCTCACAGGGGGAATTTCCATTTAGTGTCACATGCTAGTCAATAGCACAGACCATACTGTATATTTTTTAGAGAGTAGGTCAGAGCATGAAATGCGGTGTGTTGGAAGTGGGTGGCCTTTGTTGTGTACCCTTCCTGCTATCTCTCAGAATCTCTATGATTTGGATTAAATCGTTCCCCTCCGCCACGTCGGTTCTCTCTTGTTCAAGATCAGCATAGCATCAGTGCCTTGATAATCTTCAGCAGTAAATGCCTAATGCAGAGATACCTGTCACAGAAGCAGAGCGCATCCCGTAATGTCTCTGTAAGTAGATTATGTTCCCCTAATACCAGGTATTTGAGGAATATTCATGTTGCTAAGTGCTTATGTAATGTCTCAAAGCCTCCCTGCCTTTTTGTTTTCACATCCCCTCCTCCTCCTCTGACAGAGCCCCGAGGCCTCATCACCAACATCAAAGGCTCTGTCCCAGGAAAACACACAGTGGAAACATCACATGTCTTCAGTCTTTAGACATACTGTACACTCATGCAGCATGCTCACACATACACACACACACACACACACATCTCTTCATCAAGCCAAGCCTGATAAAGTGTTGTTGATATTTGTGTCATTCTGTTAAGAAGTCCTTATATACAGAGATAATCAGTGGTATTCATATTGCTACACTATACTCAAACACAAATGGCCGGATCTACTAAAGGTTTGCGTGTGTAAAAATGTGTGCAAACTCATAGCACGTGCAAATAAATGTACGAACTGTTCTACTAACAGCACGCAATGAGGACTGCGTCTTTCAAATGTGCAAAATAACACACCTTATCCAGTTAGTACTTTTGCCTCAATGAATATGGAAGATGTGGCGTTTACACAATATTTTTCACAATATTGGGAGGAGAAAATGTAAATATATGAATGCAGCACCTCATCAAACCTGAATGCAATTTAGTTGACGGAGACTGTGTGTTTATTTACGGGTGGCATGGTGGCGCAGTGGTTAGCACTGTCGCCTCACAGCAAGAAGGTCCTGGGTTCAAATCTCGCCTGGCCCTTTCTGTGTGGAGTTTGCATGTTCTCCCCGTGTTCGCGTGGGTTTTCTCCGGGTCCTCCGGTTTCCTCCCACAGTCAAAAAGACATGCAAATATATGTTTGTGTGTAGTGTGGTGCATGGTGTGATGGGCGGCAGTAGCTCAGGAGGTAGAGTTCCCGCCCCGCAACTGCAAGGTCGGCGGTTCGAGTCCAGCTCCTCCCGGAAAAAGAAAATCTGTCGTAGTGTCCTTGAGCAAGACACCTAACCCCAAATTGCTCCCGTTGAGCAGGTTGGTACCTTGCATGGCCGCCTCTGCCAACGGTATGACATGTAAGTCGCTTTGGATAAAAGCGTCTGCTAAATGCTGTAATGTAATGTATGTAAGTCACTTTGGATAAAAGCATCTCCTAAATGCTGTAATATATTTAATGTTTTTAAACACCCTGCATGTGTTAAGAAAGCAACATTTACTGAAAAAAGATTAATCACTTTCAAAATTCTAAACATTATTACCCAACGAAATACTCAGTCTCAATCATTTATAATTTTGTTAAGCCCCGCAAAATAATTCTCAAAAACACTTTACTGCAGTCACAAAACAATCGATTACAGCTCTAATATTTATTTGAGCCTATTTTAACCTTCTAATTCAAATTATATAAGATCAAATTTCATTTTGCGCTTGCGGTTCTGTTGCCCATCCAAACTCTCCATTGTACAAACCATTACACATGCAAAACTAATTTAAATACCACTGTCTCCACCATGTTTGCACCTGTTGTCATTTACACAATCAATCTTAGTAAATCACCCGCAACACAGCCATCAACCAAAAGCGCAAACTTTTTGAATGCACACGCAAATTAGTACCCTTTATTTGGGATCTTAGTATATCTGGCCCAACATTTTATTTGTCAGTAAACTAAAACAAATTGAGAATATCTAGTAAGATACAAACAAAACTCACCATGATCAGAAAAGTCACGCTTCATGACCTATGTTGCTACCTTTTACCAAAAAGTGCATATTTTTGTTTAAAATATTTCATAGACACTCAATTGATGAACAAATTAATGCACTAGTCAGCCTCGTATAAAAGCAGAAACCCCTTCACAAATTTCTGTTGATGTTCATCACACGCTGAGCAGCCACTGGTACTATTTGGGTTTTCCATAATTCTGTTGACAGGTAGAGATGCAGGAAATAGTGAGCGAACCACAGTGGGAAGGGGCCCTCTCTCAGCATGTTGTCTTCACCATTTCAACAAACAGGAGGAAGGAGAGATCAAGGAAACACACAATTATGTCTAACAACTGGAACAGATTTGATCAAATTACCCTAATTAGAGCATTACGGTGAACGACTGCTCGCTCATTTGCATCCAGACTGTGTCTCTCTGGTTGGCCGCACCGTTTAATTAGAGGAAAAGATTAGCATCGTTCAGGAGGCTGCTCCACCTTGCCTTACACATCTGAGTCAGGTTAACAACAATGCAGACAGATGTTTATTCAACAACTGTTGAATCACCACAGCAGAATGAACACAGCCCTGCTGGAGAAATTGGCGGATTATGGGGTCCATGGTATAGGGTTGAAAGCGTTGCCCTGATGTTAAAATTAATGATTTGTAAGTTGAAAGGGCTCATGCCAAAAGGACTTATGGTATACATTACACTGCAGAGTCCTATCTTGCATCAGTAGCTGGGCTTACATGGAGCCTAAAATTCAGTGCCAAATCAGAATAGAAATGTCTCACGTAACCACCTCAAATGTAATAGACTAAACATTCTGAATGAAATTTTGTTCAGTAAGAAAGAGGTAGTTTAAACCTTGATTCAATATGAGAATATTAGCAGCAAAAAGCCATGTGAATACTTAAACCGACTACTTTCTTTGGTTGGAATACATTACATTACTTTAAATTACGGCATTTAGCAGATGCTTTTATCCAAAGAGACTTACATACCATCATATACAGTACATACTACATCATCATATACAGTACATACTACATATACATCATATACTATGTCATACATACATCATATACATACTACAAACAAAATACAATGTTCTTTCTGCAAACATTCATTCACTTAGAGGAAGTAATGTCAAACAGTTTCTGGGAAAATCTAAAACATGGCAGGTGCAAAACAGTACTGGTCTGTGGCTGACATATCTTTAAAATATTTGAAAGATATAAGAAACATTCTGTGTAAACACTTTGATGGTCAAAAGGCTTGAAACAATGGCTACGGTTACATGCCTTGACAGGTGCAGTTGAATAATCATGCAGAATGCTTGCCAGAGGAGAATTTTCTGCTTTGTTTATTTCAAAATAAAAGCACAAATGCAAATGTTGTGTACAGCCAATGCACGTTCATCTTGAATGTTAGAATGCAGGATTATTCAACAATGCATTGTCAAAACATTGTCAAAACGTATTCCATGCTTTGGGTGCAGGTAAATGCACACATCAGACCCCTTAATTTAACATTATGCAGCATGTAGTCACAGCTAGTATTGTATTGCAGATTTGAAAACAATGAGCACAAAATATCTTTCATAGCACACGTGTATTATCATTAGGCTACGTGGATGACAGAAGTAACTTTCTGTAGAAAATTTGGAATGTGAACCATTCTCTGTTTTTTTCCTCCAGTCCTGTTCTCTATTGTATCATTAGATGAGTCATGATAATGCAAGCCAAAATGAGGTATGCTGGGTAGCTTCATGTTTTCTGTCTGGCCATTTCCAGCTTTTGTAGCACACTATATCCAGATAAATATAATTACTGTATCTCCCACATCTCTCTCTCTCTCTCTCTCTCACTATACACGCCTCTGACATTGAACTATTGTTCAGTTGATGTGGGATCTCTGTTGTTCAGTGGTTTGAAATGTTGCCATATCTATGTAGTTCTTGACAGCATTTCCTCATGCTGTGCCAAATCGTCACCTCCACTCTTTTCAACATTACCAGATGTACCATCCAATATGCAATGTGCAATACACACAGACAGAATAATTTCCATGGTATGCCAAATGCTAAAATCCCTGGGCCCTCATTCATCAACAGTGCATAGAAAACATTCTAAATGTTGTCCTAAGAACAACATTTAGAACCTGTCGTTTAAAAAAATAAGGTATTTATCAAACAGCCTAACTTACAACAGTAAGTAATCAACATTGATAAATCCCACACAGTCTAAACCAGCATGCTCGTGCACATTTGGGATCATTTGCATACTGAAATGGCCCCGATTAACCATATATGGTTACAAAACATCCCTTTAAAAGCCACGTGACGATGGCTTTTTTTCCCACTGGAATAATGACGCAGAGAGCCAAGAAAATATAAAAACAGAAATAGAGGTGGACCTGATTGAGTTTTGTGTAGGCTGTTGATGGTTGTTTGCATTATGACGATCACCAACTGGAGGTTTACCCTCCTTTTTATTTAATACTACATCATTAACTGAATGAAATCCCTTTCTGTTGACATAATGAAATTCGTTGTGTGACAGTGTTTTTATTGCTGTGTGGGTTCAGTCTATTGCATCTATTATATTTAGAAATCCAGCGATGCTGTGAAATTTCCTCCCACAGTCCAAAGACATGAGTTTGTGTGTAGTGTGGTATATGATGTCATTAGTATATGATGTATTATGTATATGTAGTATGTCTATGGTATATGATGGTATGTAAGTCGCTTTGGATAAAAGCGTCTGCTAAATGCCGTAATGTAATGTAACGTAATGAAATGAAATTCCCGCTGGATCTCGGCTTGTTGTGGAATAGTGTAAGGGAACTGGATGTAGTTCGGGCTCAGAGAAATTATGGCATCCAACACTGCTGCATAATCCTGCTCACTGAGGGTTGGGAAATGCCCGATCTATCTCCAATCTCACGCTGGAACGTGCCGGTGCAGATGCGCTCGGAGCCAGCACCTCATGGCTTTTTCTAAGTATATGTTAGTGTGTAGCTTGGAAATTACATGTCTGCTCGAACCAAGCTAATTTGATATTTCTTGCTTGCACTGCAACAGGAGAGAAGAAGCATCTGTACCTGTCCATCAAGAGGCAGAGGGCCAAATAAGCATGTTATATTCCTAGTAATGGAAGGTGTTTAGTCAACCACTTGGTATGGCTAACAGCCAATAGGCATTAAGCAAGTTTGCACTACGCCGTTTATAGATAGAAAGTAGTTGTCACCTTGTATGGAAACTAGCCAAAGGATATAAGGAACTTGTAACTGTCAAGCTTCATGTGTCAGTCCGGCCATGTCCGGTGGACTGGATGCACATCCGCTGGTGAATAAACGCACTTGATGATTTTCTCCCTTACTCTTGAATCATGTATACGGCCTGACTCCATTGATGTACAGATCTCAAACAATTGGCGTCACGAACAGGATCAGTGAAAAAAGTCTGATGTTGAGTAAGACGCTTATCACATCTGCCTCCTAAGGACGAACACTGAATAAATATATATATATATAATATCTGTGAATGGTTAGAGGTCTGGTACATTTATCTATTGGCAATATGATTGGCTGTAATTAACTAGAATTTGTGTTAGAGGCTCTGTCAGTTTTTTACAGCGGGCCCGCTGGAGTAAATTCTAACCATCGGAGGATTGCCATTTGGTACAGTCGTCGGTGAGTTCATTCATCTTAACAGCCTACCGTTATTCTATAGATTTTAAAAAAAGATTTAAAAAAGCAGACAGACGTGATAGTCTGGTTGAACTTGCAAAGAGATTACGCTACTGTGTCATAGAGATAAAGGAGCCGTGTTATACAGATAACAGCAAAACTTGTTTTAATTTCCGATATGAATCGAGGATGTTCATAATCGTCGTGATACCAATTGGACATTACTGAACGCTTGCTATAAATACAAACCGTAGCGTATGTAAGCGAACGTCGGTGGTGAAAGATCAGGTGACATTTTTTCATGTTTGGCCTATATGAATCGAGGACCGATTGGACATTACTGAACGCTTGCTATAAATACAAACCGTAGGGAATGTAAGCAAAACGGCAGTTGTGAAAGAACGGGGGAAATTAATATAAAGCCGATATTAATCGAGTATTGTTCATAGTCGAGCGAACGGTTGGATATTTCTGATTGCGCACTACAAATGCAAACTGTAGAGAATGCAGGTGACGTACGAGGTTGTAAACGTTCGGGAGTAATTAGAGTTCAGAATACATTTCATGTTCATAAGATCATTTTTACTTTTGATCCGTTTTGACGGCAGAACCTCTCCTGCAGTGACATCTAAATTCCTTCGCAAAACAAGTGTAATAATAATAACAAAAGAGAGTCACAAAGAGTCTTGAAGTTATCAGGTGTGTTCTATGTGTTTTGTCTTGTCTTGTATGTTTTATTATTTTCATTTGCATGACAAGTATGTGTGCATGAAATTTAATAATTGTATATTACTATTGAACTATATTCACACTTGTAACTGTCAAGCTTCATATGTCAGTCCGGCCATGTCCGGTGGACGGGCTGCACATCCGCCGGTGAATAAACTCACTTGATGATTTTCTCCCTGACTCTTGACTCATGTATGCATCCTGACTCCATTGATGTACAGATCTCAACCTAACAGTATACTTAATTAATAAAAAATATATATACATTGTAGATGTTAAAATTATTTGATTCATGTTGTTGCATTCACTCGCTACAATGCTTTCCATTTGCAGTTTCCCTATTCGACCAATGGATGCTGTGCATACGCACGGTCAGACCTGTGCTTAAATGTAAGTAGCAATTTGGGATTAACAGAATTGTTTACCGTCAAAGTTGATAAGCTCTTTCTTTGTCCTTACCAGTAAAAGTGTGTGTTTGTGTGTGTTTGTGTGTATATCTCTGGGTGTCAGCCCCATCCCTTTCCACATGACAGGGGTCAAGCAAAGTTTTGACAGGCAGGGTTACAGGCCGCTGACAGGCACACAGTGGGGCAAATGGCTCGGGACAAATATGTCATCTCACCCTGAGAAATCAGAGTGGCATATAGACTCCAGAGTCCAGCTCCATCACAGAACCTCCTCCCATCACAATGTCTTCATTTTGCAATAGAACATTTGACCTTTCACCTTTTGTGATGAGGATAAAAATATCTATGTAGAGCAGTGAGGGCTCTGAGAGATTGTGGGTTAGAGAGAGGGGCACAGTTAGAGAGAGAGACAATGTGCATGTGTGTATGCATGCATGAAAGTAACATTATATTTAGGGGGCCAAGCACCTAAGGATTTTTTTAATATTCTGCCATGGGAATCTATAACCGATTGCTTGCTTTTTACCAAAATTGCCACAATTGTAGAGCATGGCATGAAACATTTATACACCATAAAATGGTGGTGTTTGGCCATAAGGGGGCGCTACAGCAATCGATTGAAAAATGCATAATTTGAACGGGGATATCTCATGCCCCGTTTGACCTACAATCCTGTTTTCTTTTCTTTACTAATTTGCTTCAAGAACCTATGACTTCCGGCTACTTACATTTTCTGCCATTTATAATTTTGTGAAAAACACTGAAATCCCTACTCCTTCTATTATTTTTGAGCAATCTGCACGAAAATCATTACACGTACTCTTTGGACCAATATCTAAAATCCCAGCATACGAAACGTGTGTACATCAAAAAAATTAAGAAACTACGAGCCAATGAAATAGCGATGGGCGTGACTTTTAACAAAAACGCTTATATCGACATCAAAATAGAATCTGGCTATTTTGTGTCTAATAAGTAAATTATAGAGCATGCCATGACCTACTCATGCAAGCAATTTGAACCTAATTTGGCTACAGGGGGTGCTACAGCAAACGATTGAAAAATGCACAATTTGAACAGGCA
>OMOT01087012.1:0-10756 GCA_900312575.1 Acanthochaenus luetkenii | reverse complement strand
ACCAGCCCACGTACGAACACACACACACACACACACACACACACACACACACACACACACACACACACACACACACACACACACACTTAAAAAGGCCCATTTGGTGGACACTTTGTGGTGAGTTGAAGTAAAGTTCATCATCATCCAGAGTGACTTTACAGTACCATGAGTGCATACATTTTAGTGAGCTACGCAGGGAATTGAACCCTTAACCCTGGCAGTGTTAGTGCCTTGCTCTCACGTGAACTCACACAGGTGCATTGTGGGTTTGGGCGACTGGATGAATCGGGTGGGAAATCCCTTGAAAACAGGTAAAAAGGACTTCCTGTCCTCGGATCAGGTGCTGGCAGAATAGTGTGAACACACTCAGTCCACTCCTCTTCACCTCTACCATCCCTCCATCTAACTGGCTACTGGTTTCCCGTCTTCCCTCAGGCGGCTGCAACATCGAAGGTGAGGATGAGAGCTGGGATTTTGGCACTGGAGCCGGTTTCTATGTCGACGCCACCCAGGATCCCTGGAAGACCAACTACCGCATGTACACCTACATCACCGAGGAGGTGGGCTGGAGTTACTTACAAAACCTCACCTCTCAACTTGTTTCACTTAGTGTGTAGCACAAAGTGGAACTACTTTACCCACAATGCAATGTATAACTGCAGCTGTATTTCAACATGTCTGTTTTAGTCTCTCTCTCCCTCGCTCTCTTCCAGCTCCCCAAGTTGATCAATGCTAACTTCCCCTCCGACCCAGACAGGATGTCCGTCTGCGGTCACTCCATGGGCGGACACGGGGCGCTCATCTGTGCCCTGAAGAACCCTGGGAAATACAAGGTACTGAATATCAGTCGGCGAGATACAATTTGAGTATTCATCCATTAATGACCCGTATATCCCAAACTGTGCTGAAGTGTTGTGATGGAGAGTCCAGCCTGGACCCTGAAGTCCCATTCAGGTCTCAGCTGTGTTAGTTTGAAAGACATTGTTCCAAATCCAAATGTGACATCTGAGTAACGGATGATAACAACAAAGTCCAGTTGAGATACGAGGAGCGGCAGGGAACCTCCCTGCCTGTCTTGCTCTCTCACCTCCCTGCCTGTCTTGCTCTCTCACCTCCTCCTGTCTCTCTGTTTCCTGCAGGCTGTCTCTGCGTTCGCCCCAATCTGCAACCCGATGCAGTGTTCCTGGGGCCAGAAGGCCTTCTCAGGCTACCTGGGCTCTGACAAGTCATCGTGGGAGGTAGGTGACGTAGTAACTACCATGTCTGATAGTGAGAGCTCCAGTCAGTCTAACAGGGAGGAAGGTGACGTAGTAACTACCATGTCTGATAGTGAGAGCTCCAGTCAGTCTAACAGGGAGGAAGGTGACGTAGTAACTACCATGTCTGATAGTGAGAGCTCCAGTCAGTCTAACAGGGAGGAAGGTGACGTAGTAACTACCATGTCTGATAGTGAGAGCTCCAGTCAGTCTAACAGAGGAAGGTGACGTAGTATTATTATTCTCCCCAACTACTTCTACATGCTTTCACCTAGAGTTCGTTACTTAAAATAATAACATGAGTGTGTCAGGTTCCTCTGGATAAATCAGAAACGACCAGCTACTGTCGGAGAACAAAAGACAATGTTTTAATATTGAAAACCAACATGTTTCTGCTGCAGTATCCCTCGACAGTCACGGGGTTGGAAGCATCGTCCAGCTTTCAGTTGAACTGTCCCCGTTTCGTCCCTTCAGGCCTACGATGCTACAGTGCTGGTGGCTTCGTACTCGGGTCCCCAGCTGGACGTCCTCATCGATCAGGGCTGCGAAGACCAGTTCCTGTCCGCCAGCCAGCTGCTGCCCGACAACCTGATCGCCGCCTGCTCGGAGAAGAAAATCCCTGTGGTCTTCAGACTGCAGCCGGTCAGTAACCTACACTCGTTTGGAGGAACAGCAGGGAAACACTGAGGGATCGGACATGAACCTAGAACCTGTGAGGGTTCTCCAAGGAACCGTTTAGGTGTCATTTTTCTAGTGAGGAACCCTAAGGTGCTCATTGGCTCCCTTTTGGATCTCACTGCCATATAAGGACTAAGAGCAGTAGCTGCATGAATAGTGAAACTAACCAAAAAACTTGACTTTAAAAGTGTATCTTGTTGATACAGACGGTTTGTATATTATTTATGGGTATAATTTGTTATGAATTCTACATCTCTGCTCCATGTGTCTCTACTGCCACCTTGTGGTCAGACAAGCAACGTGCCTTTCTGCTGAGTGTGTTACGTTTTCATCCCTGTTAGTTTGTCTTAGCAGGAAATCTTGAAAACATGTAGGTTACATATTTCTGTCACATGTTTTGTCTGGTGCAAAAGATTCGTTTGTTTGGCAGATGAAGCACCAAGTGACTGTCTGACACTGATGTTATCTTGTGTCTCCCAGGGTTACGACCACAGCTACTTCTTCATCTTCTCCTTCATCAACGACCACATCAAGCATCACGCCAAGTACCTGAACGCCTGAACACCTGAACACATGTCAGTCCTGTTCTTCTGATCAGAGCTCCAGCTGTAGACAACAGACTAAGATCAACCCGCCTCCCAAGTTAACAAATGGTTCTTCAATGAAAGTATTAAATGACCTAAACCCGTGTTTGCTAATGAGATGAAGGAAAAGTTTGGTTATTAATATTTGACTCTTTGTGCCTTCAGACTACAGATCTGAACGCTCCCGTCCAGAAAGACTTCAGTTCTCTGGTCACCAACATAACAAGCAGTAAGAAGTTGTGGACTAGTGATCATGTAAGACGGTTCTGTGTCGGTGTTGTCGGAGCGTTTGTCAGCTGCAAAATAAATGGCAGATCACCTGAAGCGAAGAACTAGTGAACAGTCGCAAAACCCCGAGGTTCAGAATAAAAGCCCTGGTTATTATTCGTCTTCATTGTGTCTGATGGGTTAAGACAACGTGAAGACAACTCCAACTCGTCACTAGATTCTTTGCGTGTTATACGCTACACATTTAAAAAAGGTGTAAATGCAAGTTTCCCACATTCACTTGGATCTAGTTGAAGGTGTTTCAAGGCCTTATTTGGGGTAAGACATGACATCAGGGAGCAATGACCAATCAAGAGAGGCATCTGTTTTACCAGACGGGGTCTTTACTGATGAAGTACAGTATATACAGCAGTTAAGGCGACATTTCATGCATGTAAGTCAGAGTTGCTGTACAACAAATTACACAAAGTACAAAAGGGTTTCAACAAACCTGAACAGACGTCGCATACAAAATGTTTTTCTCCCGATCAGAAAAGTACAAACGTGAGTTCAGGCCGTTTCTGGAATATATACAGTGGAAACGCAGTGCTGCTTAATGTTCACCACACATTTACACAATTCACATTTGTGCCACTCAGAAGTTAAACTATGTTTAGTACTTTCTCTTTTCAGATTAAAGTGATTCCTTTTGCCAAAACAAAAATATATAAAGACATAACTTTAAAGTGCAGATTCTGTCAGACCAGCAGTCCGCTTGGTTTTATTGCCTCGTTGCAGTACTGCAAGAACTGTGTATAATGTGTATGTGGGTCAAATCTGACTATATGGAGCAATGGAAATGTGTGTTATGAACATTATGAACAGGCTTCCTTATCTCCATAGGAAGAACACTAACCTTTGACCTCCACGTCTAGTCTCTAGCTTCAGTCTCCTGCATCTCTTACAGCTGCACCGTTAGTTTGTTCAACTTCACAACAACAATTATCAATCAGGATTATTCGTCTCGATGTCGGATTTAACGGCAACACCGGGAAACGTTAGAGACGGCGGGAAGCAGCTTTTAGACTGGAGGAAAAATAATACTGTTATCACACAATAGTGGAGTATAATTCACCAGATTGTTCTTTCTCACGCCGTGCAGAGCTGAAAACAGGTGGACGTATATTTAACGTGACAGAAGTGGATTATTCTTATAGCTGGGTGACGTGAGGAAACAAACAAACCCAACCTGCATCGCGTTACGACACGTCATCCAAAACAGGATCGCCATTAATTCAACAGTAGTTATATCTGTGAGAAACTATTCAAATGTACATTTAAATAAAACCTCCTTTGGCAAATGTCCATCCGATGAAAACGAAGCTGCATAATGAAGAGAAAGACGCTGACTCACAGGCCAACTGGGCCAAAGAGGAGCATTTAAAGGGGCAATAACACAACTTTTACTGATCCAATCAGTGACGACTTGATGATTCATGGCTTTCAAAACTCACTTTCTGGTCCGTACTCAACTTCAGCTCCTCGTCCTCCCGCAAAGCCTCATCCTTGCTCAACGTGTCCTACCTCAACGCCTCGTCCTACCACAACGTGTCCTACCTCAACGCCCCGTCCTCCCACAACGTGTCCTACCTCAACGCCCCGTCCTCCCACAACGTGTCCTACCTCAACGCCTCGTCCTCCCACAACGCAAACGAAATGTAAACTGTCGGTTAGAAAACTCAGAGCCAATCACAGCGGCCTTTGGCTCAGCGAGGATTGTTTGTTGTGGCTCTTCCTGATTACTCGACATCCTCCCCATCCGAACAATACACAATTTAAATACACAAATATTTATCAAGTGTCTCGTAGTATGGAAACTGAGGAAGATCAAAGGGGCTCTGTAAATGCTCAAGGGTCAAAGGTCAGTGAAGTAACGATGCCCTGTCTTGGTTTATTGCTCCACCAATCAGTGGACAGGTTGTTAGTCGAGACTTTTTTAGTTTGAATTATTGATTTTAACGTGTACGAGTTATTTCCTGTCTCTTTTATCACAGCAGTATTTACAATATGCATTGATCTGGTCATTTGGATCGAGGACAATAATGGTGAAGCAGTTTTACAGATTTTGACATTATTCCGCTTTTGGTTAACAGAATTTATTTGGTGTGGAAAGTCCCAAAAATTGAAACTCTTTAATCTGAGTCTGTCACTTTAAACGAACAAGATCAAATGCGTTTGCTAGTCTCCGGGTGACCAGGGTTAATATGAGTTTTTCCCAGCTGGTCCCGGCATCAAACCGACAACCTTCAGTTCACAAACCTGCTTTTTGACCGGAGGGTTGTCGGTTTGAAGGCCGACGGGGAAAATCGGAGGACGAGATCCGCCCTTCTTCAACAACTACTCTGGAGACGTGAAGGACTGCTGGGTAAATAAAGGCTTTCTTGACCACGAGACGCCCGACTCAAACCGACAGAACGTCATGGTAAAACATTATAAAACACACAATTATACCTAAAATATATTAGAGAAAAATATTTTGGGGATATTTCTTTTTGAATGTATACAACAACCCCAAACTTATCTTGGCTTATCATTATATCATAAATACCTGTGTTTAAATACAATTTGTAGTTAAGTTGTCTCCACTTTAAGACTATAGTAGTTTTGTTCTCTTCGGGGTATCGAGCAGTAAGAACGGACGCCAGACACTGAAACCTGGGTAGGAAGAGGAAGTCAACCTGACACCTGATGGAACCATCCCAGAACCCGCTCTACGTTCCTGCTCAGGTTTGCACCGAGTGGAAGACTGGTAGTTTGCACTTTTCGGACAATCCTGTTGGTCCCATTGTGCCAAACTAAATGGCCACTGGAAAATCTGTTCAGATTTAACGCTAGAAAGGTGAAGCCAGTCAACCATCCTCTGTACCAAGCAGTGATCGATTCTCCAAATCACACCAGGAAACAGTTGCAATTGCATTTACACCTTCAGTTGACTGTCTGTTGGCCCTTCTGGTGTCAACGAGGGAAGAGGAGCGAGCTGCTGCCCTTTTCCCTCGTCACCCGCAACCAGACAAATGCCGGTCAATTTTGGCTTTGACTCTCACTATTCTAGCAGCGTTTGCAGGTAACCACCCGTCGTGTGGAGGCCGTTCTATCTGGCTGGTAAAATAGTGAATTTCAATATTCATAATCCACACTGTGGACAAAGCAGAGAATTTGCTGCCCTGCTAACAAGGAAGAGGCCATCGCTCTTCTTCATCCACCCTGAGGTTGCCTCTGATGGAGAAGTTCGCTTCTGATGGGTGTAGTTCCCTCACACCACGTGCTGCCGCGTCAAGAGAAAGTGAGCGTGTTGTGTGTCAGGCGGTGGAAACTCCTTCCCTCTCCATCCTCTTCTCATGTAAAAAGGGCCTGCTTGGCGCAGGTCTCGTCCACCAGGGCCTGGACGGTGATGCTCACCTTCACCAGGCCTTTCTCCTCCAGGATGTGGTGGGGAAGACACAGCTTGTCCTGGGAAAACAGATTCAGGAGAAAGGAGAGATAGGAGAGAAGAGTGGAGGAAGACGGGGGACAGGACGGAGGGAGAGAAGTGGAGGACCAGATGTAGAGGCAGATGAGGAAAGAAGGGCAGCACAGGACTTTAGGCAACAGGTATGAAAGTATCTTGTAGCTGTGTGTGTGTGTGTGACACTGTAAAAGAGCAGACAACAAGCCTACACCGTACATTTATTACCTCGGTCTTTCACATGGTCAAATACACACAAGTCAGAAATATCCTCCTCACACATCCACGACTGCACCCAGTTTAAAAAACCCAAAACATAAGTATGTTTAATTTGTGCAGATTATGTGCGAACAAATCTTAACGGCAACCGATTACGTAATTAGGTTTAATTCACAGAATCTGCATGAATAAATCATTAGTCACAGATGATGGAGCCGTTTCATTAGCATGACAAAGGCTTCATCTTCAACATCACACTGACACCCGTGTTAAACCTTAGAACATCCATCATCTGCACAAGGCTGTTGTTATTCCCACGACAACATTATCAAAATTCTAATTAAATACCAAAGAAGACATTTGTGTCCCTTCGGTGTCTGTGGATGAACCCAACAGCCAGTTGGCAGGCAGGCGTCATTTTCAACAATGTTACTAGAGTTGCAATGGACATGGTATTGACTGCTAAGCATCTATGTATCAAACCCTCCAAGATAAACAGCTTAAGAAGACTAACGTATTTATCCTTATGCAATATAATTCATCTAGTGTCTGTAGCCCTTCAGATGTTCTCCAGAAACCTCCAAAACAGCCACTTTGCATATCAAGAGTTGGCTGTTCGGAATTAAAAGAAGTCTAGAAGTATCAACCACATTCAGGTGCGTAAAGTAGAGAACTTGTGAAAACAAAAAATACACAAACTCCACATTTTTCTGCAGTTTCAAAATGTCATACTCAAATACCGATACTTTTTAGTTACGTTTAAAAATGATTACAACAAATTAATACTAAAATGTACTTCTAATAACCTGAAACCGATTTAAATAATCAAACTAATTAAATATGGCTTCCATTTTCTCCCTACCACGTCAAAATACCACATTCAAAAGTTTTAAAATGGTAAGAATGAATACTGTATTGGTATATGTGCCGGGGTGTGGAATGGTGAAACACTGAACAACTCCATGCAGGAATCATGTGGTAAATGGGAATAACCATGAAAGTCAATAACGGAACTACAACTTTTAAATGTACTTCGAGTCATTCGAGTGAAGATGCTATCTCGTACTCTATTTTGTATACGATGCGGATTTAGCCCAGCCCATGAAAAAGATATATTGCGATATTTCTGGAATGAATACATTGTAGGAACAGAAATAACAGACCCTCCCTTCATCCTGGGTCTTGTTAGCTTCCCTAAAAGCCAACTTTGTAGTATGTGTTAAGGTATCATGAGTATCACAACAGAGGGTTTTCAGGCGACATAATGCAGCCTCTGGCGGCCATGTTGGAGGTCCTCAGCACTTGGGGAATAGTGGTTGAGAACATCTGAGCAACTGCGTTGTATAGTTGGTCTGACTGATGTGGACGAAAACATTTACTATTGTAAGTCCCTTTGGACAAAAGCGTCTGCTAAATGATGTAATGTAATCTGATTGCGTATGTAAACGTACGACTTGGCCGTCTCAGAAGAAGTCAGTAGACATGGTTAACTTCTGTGCTGTTGTAGAACTGATCATTTCGCTGCTAATACATCTGATCGATTTTGTGTTTAGGTAGGCTAATGTCAGCTTGTTAGCTAGCTAACCATAGTATCTGGTCAGCTAACCATCACTGTCTTGTTAACACATCTGATTGGCACACTAGCTAACGTATCTAGTAGCAGCTAGCATTAGCATGTTCACATTAACATCAGTGTCTCTGTTGGCTAGTTAGCTAGCTAACAGTTTGTTCAGGTGAACTGAGCGGACTCTTCTCTACTCAACTGTTTCTCCAGTGGACCTCTGTGATGGCGCCAAACGTGGTTGCTAGAAGATTTGTGACGCAACTGCAAAGCCTGTGTATAGATGCCTGTTACTGAATGTTTACAAAGACGTTACAAATTCAAGGAACACACCACCATGTTGGAAAAGGTTAGTAGTGACAACCAGATCAAAGACCAACATTATCGTCTCCTCCTCCCTGGCAAAACCTGGTGGCTCTATTAGGGGTGTTAACGATTAGTCGTTAATCGATTAACTACCGTTAATAATTTGATCGATGACCATTTCAAATGTAATGATCAAATTGAACTATTTGCGGTCTCATCTTAATTGTGTCAATGGGAGCTGTTGGTGAAATGCAATCACGTATTGTCAGCAGCTGGACTCACTGTAAACCGACTCGACTCACCCTGATCATGTAAACATGCTTATATTCTTAAATACAAATCAACAGGCTTGGATAGTTACTGCACTTATGTAGTTTAAGGTTGAAACTGAGGCCTGAACTGTCGTAGTTTGTCGTAGCTTTCTCATTTCAAGAGGGAATTTATGATAGCTTTGTTTTCAAAAACGTTAGTTCTCTTTATTGATCTATTTCATCATCATTTTGCAAATGTACGTTTCTAATTAAGGCTCATCTTCTTTTTGTATGGCACAGACTAACGTGATTCGCCTCGGAAGAGTGAGCGCAACTTTCCCAGCCTTATTAAAATATCATATTTAAACAAAACAGCGTTCATAATTATATTTGTGTTATGCCATGAAACAGGTGTATTTATCTAATGCTTCAATAAAGCTTTGATTGAAAAATAAAATGCATTTAGTATTTTCTAATAAGAAATATTCATAAGCAATTTTGTTTAGTTATCGATTGATCGTTCATTAACGTTGGCGACTATCGATCAAGGAAATTCCCTAGAATTTGCAACCCTAGGCTCTATGCTAGGCTATACAGGGAACCCAAGCGGAAGTCTAGGCCGAAGCCTCACCGTGTTGACTAGCAGCTAACTGGCTAGTGCAATTTCCCCATTGACTGCAAAGTAGTACGTCTTCTGCAACTAAACAAAGCAACGAATGGTGTTGAGCTTCACCTCTGTAAACTACGCAGTATAAGCTTTTAGACAAGTTGCGTGTTCTTGTTATTTTAGCGCGTAGAGAACGTACAGAAAACGATGGAGAACTGCATTGTAGCTTGAACCAACTGCTGACAGCGGGGCTGATCCTCCTGAGTAGAGAGTAGCCGCTGTGGCTCATGGGAAGGTTTTCACCTCTTGAAATGTAATTTGAGTTCAGGCTCTCGATAGTAACTACCGACATTTTTTCAAGTAGCCTGTGAAGCAGCTAGCTACTGTAGCTTGTTCCCTTTGCAAGAGATGGAACATTCCAGCTAGCTAAAAGCCTGCTGGGTAATGTAGTTCTGCAACTCATTTAGTTGTTCATGTAAATAATCAATTTTTGTGAAATTAATCCAAGCGAGATGTGTTGATGCTTCCTACAAATCATTTCAAAATCAAAGCCATATGCTTTTTAGATTGCTTATATGAGGTAACCTCCCATACATTGAGACAGAGGGTTGACGGACATGATGTCCACTTCGGCCCCCTATAGTATGTACTGTGCACAGTATTGTCTTATAGGATCATTTGAACACCCTACTACCAAATGTGCTTTGTTGTGTCAGGAAGGAGGAGGCAACATAGTTGATGGTCTCCCATCAGTAACTTCCCAGACAGGCCTCAGTCCCTTAATATGACAGAGTTGTCTTGTTAAACTGTGATTCAGGACCAAAGACGGCTTCCATGGGTCCAAAGGTGAGCAAAAGAAGAATTCCATCCTAAACTTCTTCAGCCCAGGGCCCAACTGATATAGTCTCATCAATAAACCATGTAAGTCCTGGGCAGATGAAGTATCCCTGGTGTTTGACATTGATAAGACATCAGTGAGTCGATGACTTCAAGTAACCTACTGCTCCAGAGTCCCAGGTCCCGGTAGGTTCGGTGTCAACACTTCTGTGAGTTGATATTTCCCCGGCAGGAGACAGGAAGAGTGAATCGAACCAAGGAGTGATGGTAGGAGACGACAGGCGAAGAAGAGGCCGCAGAGTGGGGAGGCGTTGGCTCATGCTAATGCTGCATTCATGTCACATGGGACAGACGGTAGATACGAGCTTCCGGCTTCTACATAGTGTTCAAACCTGATTTCTCTGATTTCCTGTATGCTGACATCCCTCACATGCCGACATGATGTACGTTGATGAGTAAAAGCTGATCAGTAGCAACCAAGTCTACAGAAAACCACCATCATGGCTTCCTGTTGGCTTCAAACGAGTTTGAACATGTGAACACTTGTCGTTGTTTTAACGTTCAACATGGTTATTCCCATGTGACGTGAATGCAGCATAACTACAGAATAGGAAGGAGGAGCCTAGGCAGAAAGAGGGCGGGGCTGGTAGGAGATTGACAGGACGCCGTTGCTTCAATTACGTCAGCTCGATCCAACTATAGGCCACGAACAGCAGAAGTAAGCAGAAGATGTGCATCAGGCTTG
>OMOT01087000.1:10594-23960 GCA_900312575.1 Acanthochaenus luetkenii | reverse complement strand
TATGAAGGAATGTTTGAGTTGAATTCAAGAGGATTATTGCTCTCATAAATAATAGACAAACAATAGCAACACAGGATTTATTGACAGTGCAGAATGTTGTGAATTGTTTGAGTTTGTAATGAATATCAAAAACAGCAGAAACTCAAACTTGATATATCATGTCAACTTGATTCCAAAGACAGGAGGCTTATTGTATCTGTGTTGTCGAATGATGAGGTGTGGGAGGTTTATAGAATAATCAAACATTTCGTAGATGAGGCGAGGCAGATATAAAAAAAGAGGATTTTACAAATGATACGCAAGCAGTTGGAAATAGTACACAACTCATGGCTCCTTTAGTCTTACTGGATGATAAAGTAATGGAAAAACCGTTAACATTAGTGTCATTGTCACGCATTACTCATGACGCACCTCCACTGTTGATTAATCCGACAGGGTTATTAATTGGTGGATTTCGGCTTTGTTATATGGATCTATGTCAGGAACAGACGTATGGTATATTTTGATTGCTTTAATGCCCAAAATAAACTTAAGACGTTAATAGAAGAGTGTAATACACTAGATTATGCCCATGACGGTCCTGTGGAAATGCAAACTGAGCCTGAAAATAAATGTATTTGGCTTAGTCATAAACATAAGGAATTACATATTGAAGAATTGAATGCTTTCTTAAAGAAAAATGCGGCCCAAGATAGAGACATCACTCAAGTGTTAAATTGTAAACGTAATGCTACTGAATCCATGTCAGATTATGCTGTGCAATTTCAAATATGCTGGAGGGAACAGGCGTCTGTCTGAGTCTGAAGATCCATTTTTTGTTTCAATGTTTTAAATGGATTAGATCCACAATCTGCATATACTCTGAAAATCTCTGCACCAGATGTTTATTCTCTCAGTCCAGGAATGTCACTTAAAAAGGTTAGAGGGTTAGACAGCATTGGTCTGTTTATGACACCAAAGCATAAATTCACAGCAGGACAATTCCCAAATGAATATGTACAGTGACTAATTTAACAGCCGCATCAATGTCCCCTAAAGGAAGAGGCATGTCGAGGCAGAGATGAAAAGATAGAATACTGTCTCCTGGTTATAGGAAGAGGTTTGCATCGTCTAATTTTCAATCTAGAGACTGTGAGTTAAAAAGAAAAGGAGAAGCTTGGGGAATGGGTTCTCAATTTTTTTAAATCTAGGGTCAGAGAACACGTACGGTCAGAATAGTCAGAATAAAACACCGACTAGAATGCTATGGGGAAACTAGGCACACCGACTGGACTAATTTGTTTTCTCTGCATCTCTCTGACAAACCTTTACAAATACCACAAATACGTTTGTGTGTAGCTGGGGAAATAATTCAATTTTTTGGTGGATACAGGAGCAACAATTTCATGCATAAAAAAAAAAAACAGACCTAGAGTGTTCAATAACTAACAAGTTTGTACAATCTGTCAGTGTTAGTGGTGTCCCTCAAAGTGAGCTGTTATCTCTCCCATTACAGATAGACCTCGATAATCTTAGACTATTACACTCTTTTATGGTAAGTGCTACTGTGCCAATGTCTCTACTAGGTTGAGATATGTTGTGTAAATTAAATGCCATTATCGTATGCTCACCTGATGGTGTTAAAATACATATTCCTTCAGAAAAAATATATCAACTTTTCTGTAATCCGGTTTCTGTTTCTTACAGAGCTACCTCCATTCTGCTTGACGTGACCTTTGTGACTGATCTCTTCACTGTGGTAGGAATTAAGAAATTAGCAAAGTGTCATGCAGCAGTAGTTGCCAGACTCCTAACCCTTAAATCAGTGACTTCGCCCTTTTAAACCAATTTATATGGAGCAGTTACAAGAAATTCCACAATGTCTTTATGTATCACCGCATGGAGTACTACTGTTATGGAAAAATGGCTCTAATAATATATAATTATTTGTTTGCGCCCTGAGGAATGATTTTACAGACATTGATTCCATATTAAAATCATGTCATCAATACTTAGACATTTCGCCAGATGAGGAAGAACGTTGCAAAGATTACGTGGTCTGTTTGAATCGTGAAGACTCTACACATTTTTTAAATAAAAGATTTACAAAATACAGGGAAACCACAAATCCAAATGGATTCGGATATGGAGATTTTTCTTAAACCACCAATCAATACTGTCTTCAGTTCCCTCAGAATTATGGGCATTACATGTGGTGCATGGTGTGATGTACTATGTATATGATGCATGCAATGTAAAGCCCTTTGAGACATACTTGTAGCAGTAGCTCAGGAGGTAAAGCTCCCGCCCCGCAACTGCAAAGTCAGCGGTTCGAGTCCAGCGCCTCCCGGGGAAAGAAAATCAGTTTTTGCCTTGAATGGCTGCCTCCGCCAACGGTGTGACATGTTAGTCGCTTTGGATAAAAGCGTCTGCTAAATGCTGTAATGTAATGTGGACTTATTCAATGTGCCACCATATAAGGCTAACATAAATTATCATAAATATCCAGTTTATGTAAAACAATATCCACTGTCAAAAGAAAAGAAAGAAGGCATTAGACCAGTTATTGAAAGTTTATTACAACAAGGGGTTATTGTCAAAAGGAAATCACCCAATAATACTCCCATAAAGCCACTCCTGAAACCTGGAACAAATAGATGCAGATGAACAATAGTTTTACTCAAGATTTGAGAAAAGTGAATGAAGCCGTTTTTCGTATCGCTCTGATTGTACCTGACACTAATGCCATCTTAGCAGCACTGCCAGCAGACTCTAAATATTACAATATAGTAGATCTGAGCTCTACCTATTTTTCAATCCATTGCATAAAGACACTCAAGATTTATTTGCATTTACCTTTAAAGGGGAACAATATGTATGGTTGAGATTACCAATGGGATTTATTGATTCAGCAGCTGTCTATTCTGCTGCAGTTAATATGCACCTGTCTACCTTGGTCTTACCCGGAAAGTTGACACTTTTACAGTACATAGACGACATCTTGATAGCGTCTTCGACAGAGAGTGATTGTATCCAAGACTCACTTGCCCTCCTCTTGCATCTAGCTAAGGGTGGGCACAGAGCCTCACTCGCCAAGCTACAGTTTTGCCAAACTGCTGTAAACTACTTGGGATACGTGTTGAGAAATGGCTGCCGATATTTGTCCCCTGAATGAGTCAAGGCGATTCAGGACATTAAGAGACCACAGACAAAGACTGAACTATTGTCATTCTTGGGGCTGGTGAACTATTGCCGATCGTGGTTTGCAGAATATGCCACATATGACTCAGTGTTGAGACAAGCAACAACCAAAGATGCTCCTGAACAGGTACACTTGGATGAAAGGAAGCAAGCCTTCCGTCACATAAAGTATCTGCTCTGCACTGCTCCAGCTTTGGGCTTGCAAGTTGCCCTTTCATCTATATGTCGCAGAAGACGGTGTTGTTGCCTCCGCTGTATTAGCCCAGACATGGAGACAGACCAAGGCCAGTGGCATATTATTCTAAAATTGTACCATTAATAGTGCAAGGAATGGTTCACTGTTTGCGAGCTGTGGCTGCTGCTGCTATCATGGTGGACAAATCTCAAACGATAGTTTTAGGTCATCCACTAATTTGGCATACTTGACACGTGGTAAACATAATTTTGCTTAATATTACCACTCAACATATGACTAGTCAAAGACGAAGCAATTATGAGCATATCCTAACAGGTACTAGAATCTTACTATTTCCACAGCACAGCGTTACATCTAAAAGCTTTATTGCATAGAGAAAACGAAAGTGAGGATTTGTCACATGATTGTATGGAATTAATTAATTCCTCCTCTAGTGTTCATGCAGATTTACAACAAACGCCACTAGATGATAGTGATATTGTGTTGTATTGTGATGGTTCCACTATTCGCCCTGATGATAAAACTATTTTAGATGGTTATGCAGTGGTGAATGACAGTGAATGACAGTGCCTAGAAGCATATACAATACCTGTATCATCAGCACAAGCAGCTGAACTAATAGCGCTGACAAGAGCGTGTATTGTGGCTGAAAATAAAGCAGTAACAATGTATACTGACTCCAAATACGGCTTCTCCGTAGCACATGATTTGAGTAAAATCTGGAAAAATAGAGGATTTATTACAACAGCAGGTAAACCAATTAAACATGCTATCTTAGTTAAGGAATTGTTGAAAACTATGATGTTACCTTCCCAGATTGCTATTGTCAAGTGTGCAAGGAATAATTCTCCTGTAGCAGAAGGGAATAACTTAGCAGATAAATATGCCAAAGAAGCAGCTTCATTTCCACCTTGGTTGAATACTTCTTTAACTAGTATACCAATGGATCCACCTTTCACAATTGATGGTTTAATCTCCTTCCAAACACGGGTTTATGACTCCGAAAAGAAATTATGGGAAAAGAAAGGCTTTTTCAAGGATGTGGATGGGGTATTGAAATCTAAAGACAACCGAATAGCAGTATCAAAGTTAGCTTTCACTCTACTCATAGCTTATGTTCATGGAATAACTCATGTTAATTACAAAGCAGTCACCAAGTATATTTGTAAATTGTTCATTACAATAGCATTGGAAGAAAATGCACGGAAATGTATTCAACAATGTTTGATTTGTGGAAGATGTAATTCACAAGCAAATCCGGCAAAACATGATCACCTGCCAAAACCTGAAGGGCCTTTCCAACAATTACAAATTGATTTCACAAACATGCCTAAGGTAAAATCTTTTGCCTATCTCCTAGTAGTTGTTGATAATTTTTCAAAATGGACGGAAGCCTTCCCCACTAGAAAAGAAAATACTCAGACTGTAGTTAAATGTTTAATGGAACACGTGATTCCCCGATTTGGAATCCCTTTCGGAATAGATTCAGATAATGGATAATGTGGACTGATCAGTGAAAATCCTCTGGACAGACCAAGAAGGACATTTAGTCTTATTTTACATGGACTGATGTTGTAACGGCAAACTTGGGCTAGACAATAGTGTTCATGTATGTTTATTACTGACTTGTACTAGGTTGTAACAGGACAGACGCAGAGCCTTTCTCATCTACTCAACTATTGAGGTTTAGCTCTAGTGTCGTCCTAGTGTAGACAGGCATGGCAATTTTTACCTACTCTAGCCATTGTGAGAGAGGATGTTTTATTTTCTATAGCGCCTATATCTTGAAGACTTCTCTCAATCCCTTCACCTTAGAGGAGGAATTTTTGACTCAGTTTGCTTTGATTTATCTTGTTGTGGTTTGAATGGGTCATACAGAACTCACGAGACATAGGATAGAGAAGAGATATGGTTATTGCTTATACCAGCCTGCGAAAAAAGAAAGAAAAAAAACATGGAACATGCTTACTGTCTTGGGTCACACTAATTTATCCTAGTGCTTACCCCAGCAAAAGAGAGAAAGACAAGATAGGAGTGGCACCTGTGCCTGTCAATCAAGAGAAATGGTTGCAAAACAAACTATGGCTATTTCAAGCAATAGGCAGTATTCACTTCACACCTTGTATGGCAACTGGCCAAAGTAAATAAGGAGACTACAACTGTCGACATCCATGTGTTGGTCCGGCATATGCGTACTGACGGACTGCACATTCATGCGTGAATAAACCCATTTGATGCTTCCTGAATCTCCGGTGTCCCTATCTGATTGACGAGTTCATTCATGAAAACATCTCTGACCATCAAGGTTCAGTCTGTATGACGTAACCGTATTAAATATGTAGCCTTTGTAATAGTTAAGTCCAGTTGCTGTACATTCTTTTTAGAATAGCCGTTTATGGTGTTCTCTGAAAAGCTAGTGCTGTCAAATGGTTGAGACAAGCAATCAATGAGAGGGAGAGCGAGAGGAGCAGACCAACTGGTATGAGAGATTGAGAAGTATTAGCCTGTATTGGTCCTTGTCTGTATTTGGCATTTTATGTGCTCACATGTTGGCATAAAGTAATACTAAACAGAGTAAAGATATTGATGTGTTTTGTTTATTTATTTGATATTTATTTTGATTCCAGAAATGTTGTACAACGCCACTATACATACAGTATGTTACTGACATAGCTACAGTGCAATCAGCCTATAGCTAGTTAATATTTTAGGGGGTGGGGTGGGCTTTGATTTATGGTAGTAAATGTGTCAATGTCAAACTCACTCCAACACCCTTGGTTCTGTACAATTAAAATCATTACATGGATGTTTAGGTCCACAAAGGCCTGCATCAGATTGTAAAGAATATAATGTATTATTGGTTTACATTCTGATGAAGGCCTTCATGGGCCAAAAGATCAATGGAATTATTTTAATTGTGTAGAACAAGTAAGTAAGTTTACATTTTGAGCAAGAGTGACGACTCTTCACTTGACCTTGATCTGCCACACAGTAAGGATGATATCACCAAAGTAACTGTCACAACAAAATCTGTTTTGTTTCGAAACTCCATTTTCCCCGGCCACACCACAACCCACAGCCGTCATTTTCAAATGTATCCACTTGGGTGAGCGTCTTCGAGTTTTCTGAGAATGTCTTTCATATCCAAGCAAAGATTTTTTTGTCACTGAAACCCTAACCCAATCGATATTGAATTGAATCAAATCGGAAATTGGATCGAAACCTTGTGAATCGGAATCTAATACATTTGAGAAATCAGTGGCAATACCCAGCCCTAGTTTACAGTGACCCTATTACAGACATACATGAGGATAAAGCCTTCTTTACACACCCATACATCTAGCATGAGCCTCAAAAGAGTACTGATATTGAGGTTGAATGATTTGACTGACTGACTGACTGATTTATTGATTTAATTATTGATTACCATCCAGGGAAGAGGTTTCCAAAGGAGTAAGAGATGTAGCAGGCCATAGTCGCCACGATGGTCCATTTACAGCCCAGGTTCTTGATCATGATGGGAGGAAGAAACATGGAAGAGATGATGATAGAGGCATAGATGACGCTCAACGACGCCACGCCCATCCCGTCCTCTGCATTCAGACTACTCTGGAGAGTTAAGAGATGGTGGGATGGGATTAGAGAAATACAACAAAATGTTGTGAATGAAAAACAGAACATCTATACATTTTTGGTGATGAAAATTATGTTGAATATCCCTGTCTTGAATGAAACTAGGCAAAACTAGGCAACCCCTCAAATAATAAATAAAATATTCCAACACTAAAATATATCATGAGACTAAAAAGAACAATGTACATATGAATCAGATACAGTTGAAAAGCATGACACTGCCTTTTTTATATTTGTATACAATAATCCACTGCGCATAAGAATAACACCTTCATACAGCATCATGGTAAGTCAAAATGACTTAATACTAATAATAATAATGTGAATGTTCCAGAGAGGGTTTCTGAACTGTTTGGACATTTTTTGTAAGCCTATTGCAGCCATTATAGACAGAAAAGGGGGCAAGAATTTCCATTGATTTTGCTCACTAAAATGAAACAAAAAAAGATTAAAATGGTCAAAGATGTAGCTAAAACTAATAAATACATTTCCAAAGAAACACATCTGACATCTCCATATGATACATGTCTATATTCTCTGCCTTTGTAACTGTTGAAAGCACTTCTTCCTGCTGAGAAAGGCTCTGCATGCTCAGCTTGTACAACAAGATACCAGATCCTCTTTTCTTAAATTAACCCCACAAGCCACTCAGTTACTGTACTGAGTTCAACTCTTCCACTTACCTGTAAGCTCTGCAGGCCTCCATATGCTGTGAACAGAGACAGAAACCCTAAGGAAACCACCAACACATTTTTTAAGTTACGGTTGAACATGGCTGCTTCTCAAAACTCCACAGGCCTTCACCTTTCAAAAAAAAACTACTTGTTTTAGGGTATCGGATTGTATGTTCCCAAAAATGCAGTTTCATAAAGTAGCTTCCCAGTCCAACAGTGAAGAAACAAGGACTGTGTCTCTGATATAGTAAAAACAGTCCATATTTGAGATCAAAGTTCACTTGGCTATGGGACACGCACATCCAAACGCTTGGTTTCTGTATAGTGTTATGCAGATGATCTCTTATCCATAGGCCACCATTCTTTTCAATCATTAAAGATAAAGTGTTTGCCAACTGAGTGACGGTAACTATCCATCTCTGTGCTGTAGCTTCCTCTTCCAGATCACTACATCTCAGTCTTTCTGTTTCTTATTTCCCTTCTCAGTCTTTTTCTTTCTGTCTTTGTCCCAGTCTTTGATTACTTGCCTTTAGGTTCAGGTTTCAGCAGTATGTGAGGGTTGTGGTATACTATACATAGGGGTTATCTCCCATCCATACAGGACTGGTGGCACAGAGCAAAGGTTTATTGCATGTTATTGTTGCACCTATTCCTGTAAGAGAGTAAAACCCTTTCCACATTGTGACCACAATTAAGACTCTAAACATAGTTAATACATATATAAAATATGGACCAGCAGTTATCAATCTAATATTTGTATACTTAAAAGCCACAGCCTACCAAGTTTTAGCTTGTTTTCAAATAACATTCATAATTCATATTAATCATTTTTCCAATTATCCTAATCATTATTTTATCTGATATGATTGCTGCAAAAAAAATGGTTACAAAATGTTCTCTACCTGTTTTGGGGAGCTATTTAGTTAATTACTTTTATCTATTCAACATTTCAGTTCAGTTTCAATAATAATTTATAGTCACACACATGCACAGAGCACCTAGTGAAATAATTTATCTGCATTTAACCCATCACGGATCACCCCTGGATACACACAAGTAATTGCACAAACACACACATGCTAGGGGGGCCGGAGCAGAGGGCTGCCATGTACAGTACGGCGCCTGGGAAGCAATTTTGAGGTTAGGTGTCTTGCTCAAGGACACTACGACAGGTTTATTCCCGGGAGGAGCTGGACTCGAACCGCCGACCTTGCGGTTGCGGGGCGAGAACTCTACCTCCTGAGCTACTGCCGCCCCTGACTGATTACAAGAAATGCTGCCAGGAGCTCCCTGCACAATTTTTCAAAATAGAATGTTGAAATGTTCTGTTTTCTAGTATTTAAACATATTGTGGCAGACGGAGGGAGTTTAGGAGGGGAAAGGTGAAGGAGGGGTAGTGCGAGACGTTTCCTGTAGGGGCGCAGGAGCCCAGAGGCAGCTGTCCGCCCCAATCAGCAGCCGATAGGAGACAGCTGAGCCCATTAGGAGGATTGGGGCAGGGCCAATGAAGGAAGAGAGTGGCAGGGTTAAAAGGGGAGAGGAAATGAAGAGAGAGGTGTGTGTGACCCATGGGAGGTAGTGAAGAACGAGGGAGTAGTAATCAGAGCGAGCGAAGAGCAGTGAGTAAGCGTGTGACGGACCGGACTGAGGACCCTTCTTGTGCTTGACCATCGCCTGTCTGACTACCCTTCTCCTGCCTTGACCCCTGGACTGAACCACGACCACCCCACCCTGGACATTGTGTATACGGGACTAACGCTAACCCATTCCCTCCCCGAAACAGGAAATAAAGAGCTGTTTCGGGTAATTCTCTTGGTGGACATTATCTTTGTTATTGCCGGCCTGGTGGACACTCCGTTTTCCCCCGAGTGTGCCACAATATGTTTAAAGGATTTAAAGGACGTTTTGTGTTCGAGTTTGTGTTACTGTAAAAACACACAGGTAGACATATTCAGCCACGTATACAGACAGCAGATAGAGAATGAGAGTAGACATGCAGCAACCAGGAGGCAGCCCTATGCTGAGTTCCCTACTAAGGTAGAAGAAAAGACTGTGCCAGCCCCCAGCTAGACAGTGTTATGGTTGGTCGTATGACATTGAGAATAAATAGGTTTTGAGTTTGGATTTGAAGATTTCTACAGAATTAGTAAGAGTGAGTTGGTTCCAGAGACAGAGAGCTTGGTAGGAGAACGTTGTAATTTAAAGATACTGAAGATCATATAGAGCAGATGCATATTTATCAGTGTCGCTGATACAATGTGGAAATAGGTTGTGACTAGGGGTGTTAACGATTAGTCGTTGATCGATTAACAACCGTTAATAATTTGGTCGATGAACATTTCAAACGTAACCATCAAATTGAATTTGAGGTCTCATCTTAATTGTGTCAACGGGAGCTGTTGGTGAAATGCAATCATTAAGTTAAACACAAGAGGGCACGCGCACTGCAATTAGTAAACATGTTGACACAGAAGAAGACGAAGCGAACCATGTGACCGACAACAGGAAGTGGGGGTCACAGGCAGTGCTGCAGTCCAGGAAGCAAGGCCTCAGCCTGTGAGACACGATGCTAATGATGCTACTCCTGCGCGACCACTAACTTACTGAAGGACATTCCACCACCGTTAAATGTCAGTCCCACAGATTGGAGGAAAGTCTGTTTGTATCTTGTGTATTATGTTCTATTTTATTTATGTATTTGTAATTTTTACATTATTTTATAATACTTTTGTGAATATATTATATGTGAATTTCTCTTACTTATATGATGCATTTATGTATGTGAATTGGTGTGCGATTTCAGTCTGTGACTGCGAAGCACTAATAAACTACTACTACTACTACTACTAAAGTCCACGAAGGAAGATTCCAGAGGCTGGCAAAGTTAGCGCAAAGCTACTTCTGCTGCCTGGGACATCGGTCCTATCAGAACGTATATTTTCAGCAGCTGGACTCACTGTAAACAGACTGCACACGACTCACCCCTGATCATGTAAATATGCTTGTATTCTTAAATAAATCAACAGGCTTGGGTAGTTACTGCACTTATGTAGTTTAAGTTTGAAACTGAGGCCTGAGCTGTCGTAGTTTGTCACAGCTTTCTCATTTCAAGAGGGAATTTATTATAGCTTTGTTTTTGCAATCCTAGTTATGAAAAGAATAATCTAGTTGGCCAGTTTTGTGAAACTATCCATATCAGCTGTTTCGAAGTGTCAGACTTTGTCTATATGTACAACGTAAAGGGGACATTGGTCACTAGATCTCCATTGAAGTAACATGAATGTCTCTCCATAAATCACACCCACATTATTCTGGGAGACAGCTAAAATAGTATTGAGAGGAAAAGGGGGGTGAATATCATTTTCAGTTTGTATTGGTGAATAGCCATCGTAAATCAGTCTGTCAGTCTGGCCCAAACATGGACGTCTGGCTGGGGGTGTGGGCTGGTAATTCCAGAGTCTGTAGGGTGTTGGGAAATAGCCCAGTGGGGAAATGCAGATAAGGGGCCGATCCAGGAAAACGGACAGGTGGGCAGGTAGGCAAGTAATGAGCCTAAAGCACAAGAAAGCAAGGTTTAGAGAAATATCCAGAATAGCACAGCGTGGAAGCATGTTGTGGCAGACGGAGGGAATTTAGAAGGGGGGAGGTGAAAGAGGGGCAGTACGTGCCGTTCCCCACGTGGACATTACGGCCCATATATGGACGTCCGCCCTAATCAGCAGCAGATCAGATGCAGCTGAGACAATTAGTGAGAGCAGGCAGGGCCAATCGGGGAAGAGAGCGGCAGGCTTTAAATAGAGGGAGAGAAGGCAGAGAGGGGTGTGTGACCCATGGGGGGGAGTTGGAGGAAGAGCGAGAGACAAAGCAAGAGAGATCGAGGAAAGTGTATGACCGACCGGACCAAGAACCCTGCTGTGTGCCTGATCCCTGACCATCTGAGAACCCGCCTGGCTATCGACCCCTGCTTGTCTAACTACCACTCTCCTGCCTTAACCCCCGGACTCTGTGTGCGATTAACCCATTACACCCATGAAGCAGTGATTAAACCACTGTTTCCTGTATTCCTTGTTGTGGACATTAACTTTGTGAGTCCCGGTCCTGTGGAGACTCCTGTCACCCACGAGTGTGCCACAATGTGTAATCAGAGTGAGGGCCGTGATCTACCGCAACACTGAGATAACGATATGGTGATGAGTGGATGGGAAGCTGGGGTTTATATACACTGCAGTTCAGTGTTGTGCAAGTTCACACTTCTCAAGAGCTAGCTCAAAGTTAAGTTCACACAGATTAAAACTCTCGAACTAATTCGATTAAATCTCGAATGCAGTTAAGAAGAAATTTCTGGGACAATTCTGGCATTCCTGAACGGTTTCTTATCTGGGATCCGTTCTTAGCTAAGAACAGGATTTAAGAACACAAAAGAGCAGTCGTGTTCTTAAGGGCTGAATTTGTGAGAAACCATGCGTTCACATCAAATCTACAGACATCCTTGGATTTAAATACTTATAATAATAATAAATATGAAAATATTTGTATCATTAACAATTATGTTTCACATTTATAGTCATGATTGTATGAGGCATCGTGACAAAATAAATAAAAGCACTACACGAACACTGCAAATGGAAGTCAATATATAAATCAGCACTGAACTCAGTCGCGTGGATATAGAGCCATAGTGGAATACAATGGACACATCTACATTCTGTGAATGTGAATATCCATAACTAAATATGGCCTACATAATATAGACAGGACCTATCAATATATGGGAGCTGGGGCAGTTTAATTGTGTGTGTTTTTTTTTTAAACGGCTTGCTGTGTGTGTGATGTCATCAGATGCCCTCTAATTAATCCCATTATAAAGCTTGAAAAACTCTCAAAAAGTACTAAAGATATCAAAAAGCGGATCAAGTACTAAAAGAGGTGACCCGTTTATAGTTTCAATAACGTTTCTAGCCTACTAAGTTTAGAAGAAACCTGAAAATTATTATTATCCTGTATACTTTTTAGCACTTCACTACTTCACTACTGGAGAAGTAATGGAAGCGGTGGTAGGATCAGTTGAAGGTGGAGTAACAAGAGAAAAGGGGTAATAAAGATAAAAAAATAATAAAGAAACTAGAGAAAGAAAGATAAGTAAAAACAAGTGAAAGAAAAACATTTGTTTTAAAGAAGTTGTGAAGTAAAAACGTATCAAATAGTGAAAACATTGACAAGTTGAAATGATGTGAATAGAAGTTAAAAGCAAATGGAGTGAAAAAATGTCAAGTTTGAAGAAATGAGGGAGAGGAAGGTATGTACGACCTGAGAGTAAAAAGGTGAAAGCAGGAAAGAAAAGTTTGAGAGGAGTAATTTGGTTTTAAATAAAAAGGAAAGTGGTGAAAAGTAAATAAGTAAGATAAGGAGGATGACGTAAAGGAAGAAAATAGTGAAGGAAGACAGAAGTGAAGAGTGAATGATTGAAGGAAAGAAAGCAAAGTGAAGAAAGGAAGGAAGTAGGGAAGGAGTGAAGGAAGAAAGGAACGATGGAGGGAAAAAATGTTGCTAAAGTGTTTCTAGGTGGTTGCTAGGTGATTTTAAGGGCTAATGAATTGACAATTATTGTCAATTCACTAATGTTATAAGTACAAGTGAATAGTCTGATGAGGTGGATTTTTTCCCCAATTTAAATGTAGCTTGC